>LUGF01051494.1:0-13667 GCA_001625245.1 Calycopis cecrops | reverse complement strand
ATACATTATGATCGCGGGCCGTATGGATATGACCGGGTCGGATGCAGGCCGCGGGCCGTATCTTTAACATCCCTGTTTTAGAGCAAAAGAGTAGGTACTAGCATCAGTGTGTTGCCTTCTTTGAAATATTATGTTACAAGTTTTTTTTACGGTGACGATTTCTATCTTACCGATTTATTTTGCATTTTGCTAGCCCTGAAGACTAGTTTAAGTTTTACGGCAATAATAAGGCTAGGAAAAATAGTTAGTTAAAAATCAAACGAAAAAACTTTCTCATTAATTTGATAGTTATTACATTGGAAGCAATTCGTAGGAGGTAGTGCCGCACTGCATGCTTGCATGAAGCCGAATTGGGCCGGCACAACCGGTACAGGTACATCTCGCTTACACGAGACCGGCGTATAGTGACAGACAGTGCTGTCGCGTTTTGTGCGGTTTTCAAGTAGCCGGTGGTCCATTGAGGTGGGAGGAGAAAGGGGGACAGCGCATCCGTGTAGCCTTTATGCGGATGTCTATGGGCGTCGATAGTTATGAAAATGGCTGCGTTGCTCGTTTGCCCGGCTATAGCATAAAAAAACAGCAATAACTATGGTAGCGGCGTTGGTAGGAATATTTTCTGTATTGCTTTTTTTGCCCTTCAACAGTAAACAAAAATTAACTTACATTTAATTCTGATTTCCCCATCCTCAAAACAAAAATTTGCGAAAATTTTTTAGCCTTAAGCAAATTGACCGCGAAATGCAAACCGCGCGGCTAATGGGAAATTACTCGAAAAACAACACCAAGAGAAAGGAATTGTTGGGAGTGAAATATATTACATTCACCTTTACAGTCCGTGCCACTTAGATGGCTTCTAGAGACTATTATATTCAGTAAATTACGTGAACTCTTCAGAACATAAATTTAATTTCGAATTATAAATGCGTTAAATCACATAGTACATGTTGATTTGTAGCCGAATAGGCCCTGCACGACTGTGGAGGAACAAGGACTGCGTAAGCAGTTTTGTGAGGCTATGTACCTAATAGATTAAGTTAAAAGACTGATTAAACTAATATAAATAAAATAAAATAAAACGAAGTAGAATAACTATATTATACCGTGATATACCTGTCCTGAACGGTTTCGCGGATTTTAAAATATGATGAGCCTTCAACCTTCATAATTAATGCGCGTGACACCAGGTACGTAAATATGTATTTAAAGCAGTCGGGTTTTCGCTTTCAATTTAACCTTTAAAAGGTTTAAGGGTCATACAAATTTCGGGGTACCTTTCGTTCATATAATACTCGAAACGACGATAATGGTATTTGAGATAAGTATGAGTTGCTCAATGTGAGGGATGAGGTTATGGAGTACATAACACTTTCTTTTTTGTTTACGCAGGGGAATACATTTACGTATGATATCTAGGAGCTTGGGTGGCGCCTAGACCTATGTCGGCTCGATACCGACTAAACCCCTGTGGTGAAATTCAGCTGCTAAAATTGGATCCCGAATCTGCAATCAATAGGATCCCTGAACCGACAGGCTGGCTTCAGCAAAGAGGCCAGACTTCTCCTCCTTGGGGACTGTCCGGCTGCCTCTGAACAGTCCTATACGAAGTGAATCCGAAAAATCTGGTCAGGTTCCCATCCTGACCCCTGGCATCAGTACTCCAAAGAAGCACGTCACCAATGTGTAAATCGAACCCGCCACTATTTCCAATACACAACACCCTTCTTTGCAAACTACAGATACCTACCCAATAACAGAAAAAAAAAGAAAAGAAACCGTCCGCCTAGGTACGGAAGCGGGCCCCACCACGGTCCAGGCCTTGTCGTGGCGGTGGGGCTTAGTAGCCTGGGGTGCAATCCAGCACCTTGGGTGAACTAATTGGACCAATTTTGCTCTCAGTACCTCTCTTAGTAGAAGAGTAGACAGGAGATGCTAGAGGCGTACGTATAACATCTAAGACCGGGCGCAGGGTTTGATTACCCTAGGGATGTATGGACCAAACCATTAAAAGGAGGGACCAAACCCTTAAAAGGAGGGACCAAACCCGTAAAAGGAGGGACCGAACCCTTAACAAGGAATTATGGCAAGCGATAAAAAGATACTACCCCAGGAGGGTACCGCCTGCACTGCAGTCGGAGAATCCCTCACGGAGTCTTCGGGCTCCGTCTGCCCCACGTATTCTGGGGGGGGCAACGACTGCCAAACCTCCATCCTTGAGGATGTTATGAGCCGAGGAGGCTCCATTCTTGACAGCAATGTAGCGGATTGTTCTTTAACATCCGAGAACCATCCTGTAAGAGCTGCAAGCAAAGAAACCGACATACGTGTTTCCAACTCGAAGAGAGCTGATAGTCGAAAGAAACGCCCACGATCAAAAAAAGAAGGGCTTTCTGAGTCGGATTCAGCCACAAGTAGCCAATTTAAGATACCGAAAGTGGGACGACGCGGAAGACCCCCAAGCAAGGCAAAAAGTGTTACGACCGTTCGGCAGAAAGCGGATTTGGCTGGGTCGGAAACGCCCAGAATAGATGATGGAACAGAGTCAGAGTGCTCCATGGCACATTCGACTGACGGTCCCTACGAAGAGGAAGACTCTGGAGCACTCTTGATGATGAGGAATAATAGTGACTCTAGCTCAAATATTATCAGCCGAGAGGTACAGGGGCTACAGACTACTGAATTGGGTACATTCATAAAGAACAACTTAATGTCAGTAGTAAAAGTTGCAGATCGATCTAAAAACATAAAAGGAAATTTTGTCCGAAGTCTTCGCGAAGCTGTCCACCAAGTCGAAGTAGCAGTCGAGGAGCTGTTTCGACGTGCTCCCGTAGATGCCAATGTGGCCAGGCTTGAGTTGGAAAACTCGGAACTCCGCGGAAAGATTTGCAATCTTAGCGAGAAAGTAGAGAAGTTGTCGGAAGAGTTAGGTGCGCTTCGAGGGCGAAAAACATCAGCCCAAGTACCCTCTTTATCTCAGAGTACACCGGTTCCATCGAGTTTACCTCTCAGCCGAGCTCCTGAAATTAATCAAAATGGTAGCGATAATCTGATGGAACGTATTGGTGCCCTTATTGATGTTAAACTAACTGCGTTCGAGGCGCACCTATTCCCCGACCGAGTACATCGGCCACCACTCACTAAAAAGCAGCCTATAAAAATGTCAGATACATTAGTGGTTGATATTACAGAAAGTCATCAGCGTAAAAAGAAGACAGGGAAGAAAAGAACGCTCGATCATCTACCGTTTGAAGATATTCCAAACATGATGACGCAGAGTCCTCAAGTGACAAACCCTACGACACAGACATGGGCAACAGTGACAACTAAGAGGAGCACACACAGGATTGCCCAGCAAGATGAACCGAATACACACCGGCAATCTGATAAAGTAATGGTGACGAGGCGAAATTATAAAAAGTTTCCGAAGGCCCGAAAAACTGCTGTCATAGCCGTTACGGTATCGGAGGGTTCTAATACAACCTATGCTGAAGTTATGACAGCTGCAAAAAATAGAATCCGGCTTTCAGACATCGGAATAGATAAGGTCAGCCTAAAAAAGGCCGTAACTGGCGGTCTACTTTTGCAGCTTAGCGGCAATGACAATGAGGCTAAAGCTGACAGCCTAGCTGCTCGGATGCGGGAAGCCCTTGCCGACCTCAATGTACGTATTGCACGGCCCGTAAAAATGAGCGAGCTACGAATCAGGGACTTAGATGACGCGACCACACAACAAGAAGTTGCAGAAGCTATTGCTCAGGCCGGAGAATGCTCAGTGGATAGCATCAAAGTTGGTGAAATTCGCCGCTCACCTACTTCATTAGGGACCGTATGGGTGCGTTGTCCCTTAGAAGCCGCGAGGAAACTAAGTTCAGCTGCGCGTATACTTGTTGGCTGGAGTTCAGCCCGAGTAGAGTTCCTAAAAGCAAGGCCCTTACAATGCTATCGCTGCTTAGAAAAAGGACATGTCGGTAATAAGTGTCAAAACGGGGTTAACAGAAGCGATCGTTGTTACAATTGCGGAGAGAGTGGGCATAAAGCAAGAGATTGTGTGGCATCGCATTACAAATGTCCGCTTTGCTCTGATTTGGGCGTTCGGACGGATCACAGGTTTGGGGCCAAACAATGTTGTCCTCCTACTAAACCAAGATCTACAGAGCTTCCCAACCAGACGAGCGTACGTGAGCCCATGTCAGCGCACCAATTGGAGATAATGGATACCTCACATTCAACGCCATAAAGATCCTTCAAGGCAACCTAAACCACTGCCGTAATGCACAGCATCTGCTAATGCAGATAATTACGGAGTGGTCTGTAGGGTTAGCAGTAGTAGCGGAACCTTACCGCGTCCCAGTCCATCCGCGATGGTACCAAGATGCAATGGGAACTGTTGCAATTTACTGGGCAGGAGGAAATAATGTCCCCCTTGCACTCTACTTGAAAGCGGGCAAGGATATGTAGCCGTAAGGTTGGGACAGTTCGCTATTGTAGGGTGTTACATATCTCCGAACCGGTCACATGCCGATTACGAGGAGTGTTTAGATCAACTGACGCAGTGCATACGCAGATATGTAGCGACTCCAGTAATCGTTTTGGGTGACTTTAATGCTCATGCAAGAGCATGGGGTAGCCAACGAGATAGCGTTAGAGGTAATATCTTGTTAGGATGGGAGCAGCACTAGACCTTCAACTTGCAAATCGAGGATCTGTGAGCACATGTGTATGCTGGCAAGGGGAATCGATCGTTGACTTGACATGGGCACGCCCTTCTGCGTCTCGAATGATATCGGGTTGGTACGTAGCTGAGGAAGTTGTGTCGCTTTCGGATCACCGTCACATATTTTTCAACGTCGCTCTTCAACATTCTTGTGACTACTTGCGTGCTTCTCAAGATAGCAATCCACCACGGCGTTGGTCTCTAAAGCAGTTGAATCGAGACTATCTCGAAGCTGCGGCCATAATTGTGTCTTGGGTAGAAAACTCCAGCAACTTCTCTAATCCTGACTCGGAGGCCATATGGTTAAGAGGTACAATGACACAGATTTGCGATGTCGCAATGCCTCGAGCTGGTCACCCTAAACGCAAATCTGTCTACTGGTGGTCAAGCGAAATTGCACGATTGCGTGAATATTGCTTGCGCTCTCGACGCCAATACACTAGAACCCGACGAAGAAGACTCGCTACTGAAAACGAAATAGCTGACGCCTACAAAGTGTATCGCGAAGCTACAATATCGCTCCAAACTGCCATTTCGAAAGCCAGATCGAGATCTTGGCAAGAACTATTGGAGGAACTCAACAAGGACCCTTGGGGACGTCCGTACCGGATGATATTGGGGAAACTACGTCCTTGGATGCCCCCACTGACGGCTTCTTTAGATTCGGATTTCCTGAGTCAAGTGATAAATACACTTTTCCCAGAAGTCCGGTCAAGTTCCTCGGCTCTTCTACCATTACCAGAATGGTCCGAACGAAATGAGGTTACCAAGCAAGAATTAGACCGAGCAGTGAGTCGCTTGAGGTCCCGTAACACAGCGCCTGGTCCTGATGGAATACCTGGACGCGCCTGGGTGTTAGCATCAGATGTGTTAGGGAACAGACTGACTCAGTTATTTACAAGCTGCTTACGTACTAGCAAATTCCCCGTCGCTTGGAAAGAGGCCAAGCTAGTACTTATCAAGAAGAGCAATAGACCAGCAGATTCTCCATCGGCTTACCGTCCCATATGCCTCTTAGACGAAGTCGGCAAACTCTTCGAACGTATTATAGCCACTCGTCTAATCGAGCATCTAGCACAAGTAGGTCCAGACCTAGATAATAGCCAGTTCGGTTTCCGTCAGGGGCGTTCGACGATTGATGCAATTATGCGCGTCCGCTCTTTGTTGCACCAAGTTGTGACACAGGGAGGAGTGGGGCTCTAGCAGTAAGCCTCGATATTGTCAACGCCTTCAGCTCTCTTCCCTGGGACGCAATTAGGGCTGGACTTATCCAACATAACGTGCCACCATACCTCCAGGCTATTGTCGGCGATTACCTTCATGACAGATATTTAACCTATGTGGACCAGAATGGTAATAATGTCCGAAGAGCAGCCAATTGCGGTGTTCCACAAGGCTCCGTTTTAGGACCACTATTATGGAACCTCGCCTATGACGCCGTCCTACGCGTTACGCTTCCCGTTGGCGTCCACATTGTGTGCTTTGCCGACGACACACTCGTACTTGCAACTGGACCTACATTTGACAGTACCAAAGAAGTAGCTGAGATTGGAGTGAAAATCGTCGTCGCAAAAGTTTGTGAAATAGGCCTAAGTATTGCACCTTACAAATCCGAGGCGCTGTGGTTCCACAAGCTTCCGAGGACCAGGGAACCACCCAATTTTCAAATTCATGTAGGCGACGCCCAAATACAGGTGGGCCGTTATCTAAAATATCTTGGGCTCATTTTGGATGCTCGCTGGGGCTTCGAAGAGCACATGACACGCCTCGTTCCCCGGATTGAGAAGGTAGTGGGAGCTCTCCATAGACTGCTTCCTAATCTCGGGGGTCCGAAGGACGAAGTTCGCCGCCTCTATGCGGGCATGGTGCGGTCTATAGCACTTTATGGGGCACCCATCTGGTCTCATAGGCTGTGTGTGCGGCGCTGCAGAGCTAAGCTTTATAGCCTCCAGCGGAGATTAGCCATTCGAATCAGTCGCGGATATCGCACGATATCTTTTGAGGCGGCAACTCTCTTAGCACGTTTCCCGCCCTTAGATATTCTGGCGGATATGGACACCAGAGTCTATAACAGAATCCATGCTCTCCGCCAGGGAAATGAAAGCGAACCTCCAAGTACCATTAAACGACAGGAGCGAAGTAGAGCTTACAGTACTTGGCGAACCCGCCTGTCAGAGGAGCGATATGCACACAAACGCGTAGTAGAGGCAATCCTGCCGGTCTTCGAAGGCTGGATGGAAAATAAGCGAGGCGTGACGTACCGACTAACACAAAATATATTAACGGGTCATGGGTGTTTCGCCGAGTACCTTTACAAAATCGGACGTGAGGCGACGGCTACATGTCATCACTGTGGATATGGTCAAGACTCTGCCCAGCACACCCTCGCAGCATGCACAGCGTGGAGTGCAGAAAGGCAAATCTTAGTAGAAGAAGTGGGACAAGACCTCTCCTTACCAGCAATTATGTCCGCAATATCCAGTAGTGACTCAGCGTGGCGTGCTCTTGTCTTGTTTTGCGAGACTGTCATGCTCCAAAAGGAGACAGCAGAGCGGATCCGAGAAAGGGTTGACCCGAGTCGACGTCTTCAAAGACGAAACAGAGGCTCCCTAAGGCAAGCCGGTGCCTCAGTCGCAATGCACGGCCCTAATATCTAGGGCATTTCTCTTCTTTTATTGATCGGAGCCATGTAGATAGGAGGAGTCTACTTGGCTATAAACCGATCACGAGAAGCCAACACCATAGAGAAGAGCATCACCAGATGCAAGTGGCAAGGATAGGGACAGCGGATGTTGTTCTTTACGAGTTCCCGTTGTCCCTAGATGAATGATTTTAGTGGGTAAAAATCCCACATAACCTGGCCTGCAAATACTCCTTCTTGCAGTCCAGGTATCTTTTAGAAGATTTCCCCTGCGATATAAAAAAAAAAAAAAAAAAAGACTAGAAAGGCAACGACACACCGCATCTCCTCTTCCTTTGCGGCCAACGCATCTGACGGTGCGCCCCCGTTCGGTCGCGGGAGACAGGGCGCACGTCAACAACACACCGAGACATCTTTTCTCCCGCGACCCCTCCCTCACGAACGCATCCATAGTGGGCCCAGGCTGTTTCTGTACCATAATTATTCTAAATTCATAAATTGTATATCATTTATTTCACATCATGAGGCCCGCTTAGTTTTTTTCGCCGGTTCTTCTCAGGACAGGGCTAGGGTTGAAGCGGTGGTAGAAATAATTGTTGACGTTCAAAAAGTAATTTCTGTAATTCTATTTTGAATAAAAACTTTTTCATTTCATTTAATTTCAAAAACCACTAAAAATCACGGTTTATAATTTAATACATTTTGTTGAAAATATTTATGTTCCCGTCCTATTAGTTTATTTTTTTTTGTAGGGATAAAACAAAATATACTTCATTTAAATATCATTTACTTACTTACTTTATTTCCAAAATAAAAAGTGCCACCTAGGCAGTCGCGCGTTTATTAATTTAAATTTATTTAAGTATTTTTATAATAATATCTTTATTTTATATTTTATAAAATATCATTAGAGATTTTTTAAAGATAAACTACACATTGTATCCATCGTACTAAAACTTAACATACACATATAAAAATCTAAATTACTCACTTATAATACAGAACTTAATATACAGAACAGAAGAAAAACAGTTATAAAAATTATGCATCTTTAAGAAGCAGTGACACTTCTCGTTTGAAAAGGCTAAGTTTGTCATGCATTATATCAACACTTTCACTCATTGAATATTTTGCATACACGACAAATAAATTTATTTTTTGTATAATTTGATTTACATATGGGTACCAAAAAGAGACATTTTTTTCTAACATTATTAAACGGGGCATTTAAAACTAATATTACTCATTAGATACTTTGAGTCTACTATATTGTTTAGAATTTTGTATAAAAATATTTGATCTCTTATTTGTCTACGAGTTGTTAGCGAACTTTATCTTAGAAACACTGTCAGAATAACCGGATCTAAAATTCAGATGTTTTATAAATTTAAGTTGTATTTTCTCTATATTATTTATGTAAACCTTGTGCTGTGGATTTCAGACCGTTGAACTGTATTCTAGAATTGGTCTAACAAAGGAGTTAAAAAGAAGAATAAGTGTTTCAGGTTCTGTAAATTCCTTACCAACTCTTAAAATAAATCCAAGCATTCGGTATGCCTTTCCAGTTATATAATCTACATACCGTGTAAATGATAATTTACTATCTAAAAGAACACCTAAATCTTTAATTTCATAAACCCTATCTAATATGTTATTATTGACTGCATAATCGAATAGTATGGGATGTTTTTTTCTGGTAAAGCTAATAATATGACATTTCTTGATATTTCATTGAAATTTATTTTCTTTGCAGTAATCATTTAATTTATTTATATCATTTTGGAGCAACTCACAGTCTTCACGTGTTTTAATAGTCTTAAATATTTTCATGTCGTCAGCATAGAGTAACACATTACAATTGTTAAAGATTACAACTATATCATTAATAAAAATATTAAACAATAAAGGCCCCAAATGAGAACCCTGTGGGACGCCTGATTTAACTGGAACAAACGAAGAACAGAAACCCTTAATGGCTACGGCTTGGCTGCGATCACGCAAGTAGGACTCCATCCAACGAAGTAAATCGCCGTGTACTCCAAAAGCATTCAGTTTCTTAATTAACAAGGAATGACAAATTCTGTCAAATGCTTTGGAGTAATCTGTGTAGATAGCATCTAACTGGCCACCACCATCCATTGCCAGTGACACATGATGAGTAAATTCACATAGATTGGACCCCGTCAATCTACTATTAACAAAACCATGCTGTTGATCAATAATAAGTGGCCTCAAAACAGGATATATCTGATCATACACTATTTTTTCAAACAGTTTAGCTATTGCACAAAGAAACCCCGAAATTATTATTTCCAAGCAAACTATTCACGGATTCACTTGATAGGTCTGAATTGAATGCTGATTGAAAATGATCATTAAAGAGATTACAGATTTCAAACCCATCTGAAGTATGAACATTATTAAGAAACATAATATGATCAGGTATATCTGCCACTGCCATTTTAGATTTTACAAATGTCCAAAAACGTTTACTATTACGTCTTATCTCGTTCTCAGCATTTTCAATATAGCAATTATAACAGTTAAATTGAACACGCTTCTGACGATCTCGGAGGAAATTAAATGTATCATAGTCACTTTCTCTTTTATAAATCTTCCATTTCTGTGATACTTCAGCTTTTCGTCGATTATTTTTATAAGTGCCCTAGAATACCAGGGTGGATACTTTGTGCCAAAAGATTTTTTAGTAGGAACATATTTCTTAATAATTCCATGAATCACATTATAAAAAATGTCTAGGGCTATATCTATTTGATCTATATCAAGAATATCAATCAAATTTATTTGGGATAGTTCTTGATTGATAGTATCATAATCAGCGGCCTTGAAAATCGGCACAAGCTGCGAGGGGAGCCGCAAAGACACTATGCGTTACTTGAGCGAGTACTGATAAAGCTGGATGAAATACATCCTCCTTAACTAAGGGAGATTTACAGTGACTGATCATGCAATCCATTCCACTAATAACAAGGTCTAATTGTTTGTCATTACAGTTTGGAACAGTGTAAAACTATTTAATAATGTATCAGTAAAAGTGTTCTCTCTAATATACGTGTATTAAATAATGTACTTTTTATACTGAGAAGATGATTCTCATTTCGTATTTTAAACTCCGTTAGTTTTCCTTCTTCTATATTATATAAAAGATACTCTGTGGTTTTATATCATATTATTATTAATTAACAAGGTTTTAACCGTTTCGGTGCGGATGACACGGCAGCCGTGTCATACGTTTCTTTAACGTGTGGCGTATGACACGGGAGCCGTGTCATTTTTAAATCGATTATATCTCCCTCAAATTACATTTTAAAAGGTTCAACCCTAAACATAACTTTCATAATTCTTCATGTATATTAAGCCTGTATGCTTCGTTTCTGAATATTCTATGAAAAAGAAAAAATAGCGATTGTCAACCTTTTATGAGCTGTATCAATAATAACTTTTAATTAGGCACATTAAGAAAATGTCACTATTAGATGCATAGGGTCACTCCAGACGTCAAATACATATATAAATCAAAATGGAATGGAAGGAAAGAAAAGGCTTTTAAATATTTACATTAGATTGTTTTAAATATTATTCAATTCAATTCAATTTATTTATTTGTAAACATAGGTATTACAGATGGCACATATAGGTACAAAACAAAGAAAGTGTCTCTATGATATATAATATGGTCAATTGGTCATTGTGTCAGTTTGTAGCCCGTTTTAGGTGGCGGCTTTTTGAAAGATTTCAAAACACAATGTAAAAACAGTGAATAGTCCAAGAGCAGGTTGGAAAAATACTGACCGATCGAGTAAGAGTGTAAAATGTTTTTTTTTTAATTTGTACTTATATCAAGAAAAATTAATACCATTGTATGTCCTGGCAAACCTTGTTTATAAGTCCTAAATATATCGTCTCCGGAGCTATTTTCACACAGTTACTATATCAATGGAGTAAGAGACAGCTATTACAAGACACATAAAAGTTAGGAACAAATTCCGTGCAGGCATATAATGATATTTTTTATTCTCGATATAAGAATGTAGGTCAATCTTTATAAAAAAAAAACATTTTATTCTTTTAATTGATCGGCCAGTATTTTTGCAGCCAGGTCTCACTTCACAACGTGCATAAAAAAGCTTGCAAAAAAATAGTGAGTACGGCTGTGAAACAATAACCCTAAAGATAAATAAATACATTTGTTTTAAAGCACAATGACGAGTTTATTATAGTTTGTATTATAGTTCTCAAAAAAAAGTGTGGGAATACAACTTTATTTAATTTTATTTATTTTATTTTATTCATTACATTACAAAAATCCATTTTATGGTTTCTTTTTGTGTATTAGGTTTATGAAGTCAATAACATCAGATATGAGTATTAACGAGTCAACTAACAACATTCACAAATCAAATAATTACATCGTTTTATAAACTTGTATTAATCTAAAAACGAATGCATAAACTGAACCTTCAATGAACTCAAAAACATTACTAACATAAGTACCAAATACAATAAATTTAACATATTATAGAATGAACGTAATTTATTTTGGAAACTCACTTCAATATTGTAGGTACTTATTTTATAACATATAACTTATAAAAGGTTTGCTACACCTGAATAAAAAGTCGCTTACCTTCCATATTTAGTAAAATACTGGTTAAATCTTTTCAAATACCACTCGAAACAACTTTACCTTCCCGTTTACACCCGTGGTTTAACTTTAACTGAATGGATTAAGTCTCTAAACGTATAAAATAACAAATGCTTAAACACATGGCGGGTGACACGGTAGCCGTGTAGTCTAATCGTATGGCGTATGACACGGCTGCCGTGTCACGACGTATTTGTATGCCGCCACCGCTCAGAGTTTTAGAAAATGTTCGCCGCAGCGAAACGGTTAAAGTGTGGTCCAGACGGTGGTATCCTTTTGCATACAAAGTACGCTTCACGTAAGAGGATATTTTTCTGGAAATTTGTTATTCTTCGAACTAAGCATGACCTTATATTACAGCTACCACCCGTTTTCTTATTCTATTTTGCATACAATTCATTGTGCCATTTTACGTAAGCTAAATAAAAAAAATAAGCACACAGTATTTTATGTAGTAATATTTTAACCTTACGTCATTATATTTTTTCACAATTACACGTTATCCTTCGACTTACATTTCGAATTTATTATTATGTATTATTATTTATTAACAAATTACTTCAATAGTGATAACTGATAATTTAAGAAAAATAAGAAATCATTAGCGCGTAAAAAGTCTGCAAGTGATAATATAATATCTATTTAATCTAATAACAAATGACTAAAGACAAAGATATTTGGCATCTGAATACGAATATAATACAAAGTTTGATGATAATATAATAATAGAAATACTAGGTATCATGTTCTTTCAAAAACAAATTAAAATAGTAAATATTTAATTTAAAGCCATTACTTAAATTTTTTTAGACTCTTTAAAGAACTTTCGAATATACACTCAATTTTAATGAAGGATTTATTCTTAATCATTAAAGGTAATTTTCTTTAGTTGTATGAAACACTGACATTGATTATCTGTATTCTCAAAAACAATCCGACGAGCGAAAAAAACTTTCCGATCGTGACATCTCCATAGAAAAAAAACCGGAACCAGGCACCAGCAGATATGTCCTTGGACTCTAGAGTCCAGAGTCCCGTGTAATTACACTAGCACATTGTAAATTGTAAATTGTAATACCCCAGTGCAAAACATATATTCTAATGTATAGGTCGATGTAAAAAATAAGGAAATAATAATTATTGTTACTTTTATTTTGTTGCAAGAGAAAAATCCATATCATCAAGGGGCCTTCTCCTATAGAACGTCTCCTTTAAATTATTGAAATGATATTTAGCCATTAGTGGTTAAAGCAAGTTTCTAACTCCAGATTATATAAGCTAAAAAAGTATTTAGTGTCAAATGTTAAATCTTGTCATCTGTCAAGTAGACTTCTGTTATTCTCATAAAGTTAGTACCAACTACCACCAGTAGTCAATTTTCATTTATTTCACTTTTATATTTTCATTATTCATTACCAAATAAAATCTATATTCGTTACAATATACTTTAAAATGTTACTTAACTAAAGAGAGTTCAAACTAAATATAATAAACGAAAAACCAAAAACGATGGAAGGTAATTACATTCGCCTAAATGAAAAGCTAAACTTAAATTTATAATATTAATAATGCAAATGATTTCAGGTTCAACACCCAAAAAATCAAGTTCCTTTGAAACTTTGGTTATTCAAAACATATCAAATGTTAAC
>LUGF01051492.1:113834-127908 GCA_001625245.1 Calycopis cecrops | reverse complement strand
TTTATTATAATTTAAAAAAGTCGACGAAAACACATTACTTAATTGGAGTGCATTTAAAAAGGCCTTAAATAGGAGTTTCAAAGATTTACACAGATACATAATACCAGAAAGTATATAGGTAAACTAATAAAAACCTGCGACAAAGTAAAATATTTGCGGAGACGCGCATTTCAGCACGCGTTTATTACGATACGTTATTTCGCTTTTTACGTGGTATTTCCAAATTTCACGAAAACCAAAGTGTGTCAATGTGTTTTGCGGTGAATGAGAATCCCAAAATACTACAAGATGATGAATCTGATAGTAGTTGAAGGACAAGTTAGTAAGAATTTATTTAGTAAAAAAGTATTATGTAAGCCATTTCTGCAACGCAGCTGGATCCAGCAGGTACAACCTAGGAGGTACCTCTTGCCCACATGATAGCGTCTTAAAAGTGATGGCTATGCTATCGCGTTTTGTGTAGCTTGTAAGTAGCTGGTGGCCCATCTGCATAGCCATTGACGTGCGAATGTCATGAAGTCAGTCACTTAAATGCCTAATTGCTGGTTTTCTCCCGATGCCATAAAATAAATAAAGCCAGATGGTTTGCCAAAGGGAAAAAATTATAAAATTTTTCAAATTTTAAATAAACATTCTGCTATACAAAACTGTCAAACATTAGCGGGGCTCGAACCCGCACCTGTTACGTATAGTGCACTAAGACGTAAATTATGCTCAATTATCTAAAACAATATTTATGTCTAAGTGTAAACAATTATAGATTATATCCGCCTTACCGTTAAAAGCTAGGTTCATGATAGCTGCGATTACACTAATGGCCAGTCCAGGCATTATTAATAGAAATTACTGGTGTTACTCACTTTGAGGTAATACTTATTAATAGTAGCGTTGATAATTCAATGCGCAATTTGCGAATTGGTGGGCGATCAGGTGCTGGACGCAAATTAGTATGAAGGGTGTTTGGTTAACTAATGGAATGTGAATGAATCAATTTGTGAATGAGATATGCTTTATAGCGGACAATAATATTCAACTAACTGCGCCCCGCAGTTTAACCCACGTAAATTTCGATTTCGTGGAAATATCGGAATGAAATGTAGTAAGCGACTTGTTGCGAGACCCGTTGGGGGATAGGTAAAAGGTGGGCAACGCATTCTCATTATCTGGTAATAGGGGTGTTTTAGCGCGATAGGCATTTAATACACTATGTAAGAGTTTGTTTCGCCCGTTCTTCTCAGGACAGGGCTATGGTTGAACCGGTGGTAGATGGAAATTTTTGACGTTCAAAAAGTAATTTTTTTATTCTATTTTGAATAAAAATATTTTGATGTTGATTTTGAATCAGGTTATTTTCGAACAATAATATTGTGACACTGTTCTCTACTCCCAGAGAACTGACGTGAAGATATGTAGCTGTTGTAGCAATATTGCTATTATTTAATGGATATCTTTGACTAAATACACATTTATCTATGAGCAGAATGTTAAGTTTTGAGTAACAAAGTTGGCAAACTTGCACTTGGCAGTGGCACGAGATCAATAACCGTAGTATTATGTAAGGCTGTTGTATACTGTTTGTCGACAAAGTCTTTAATTGAATGCCGAATGTAAATTTAGCATCGGTTTTTTGATATTAATTTTTCTTGTCTCTTCTGTTGTGTGCGAACGAACTTTTGTACCGATGTAGGTGTATGACTTTCTATATTCCCTACTACAGAGCTGAGTTAAAGTATTACTGCAACGTGTTCAGTATCGTCTTGATAATGCAAATGATACTAGACACGGTTAATCAAAGCGAGAGGCGTTAAATTAAAATTGCATAAACTATGAGTGCCTACAGTTAATCCGAAACTATTAAAAAAGTTTACAAGTATACGAAAAACTTCTTTCAAAGAAGTTAAATAGCCAAAAAATTTAATCATGCTTCATACCGACTAGTACAGCGAGAGGCAACCTCGCACGAGGTGACTGACCCCGACCACCCATAGCCGGATCGCTATCAGCTGAAAGTACAGCGTGTACGAAATGAGAAAAAACTTTAAACAGTTCCTGTGGCTAAACTATTGCTCCGATTGATATTTTTGTTTTGTAGCCTGGAAATGATACACTAAATAAGTGGATTTATTTAACGCGTCTCGCTTTTATCAACCTTGTATAAGGCTATAGGCTATATACTACGAGTAGGAGTGAAATAAGCAGTTCACGCGGGTGATACCGCGTGGCACCTCTAGTTAAAATATTATATTAGAATCATTCGGGATTTATTTGTTATTTAATAACCTATCTAATAACTACTTTTACGGATTATAATTATATTTAATAATCAAAATGTATTAGTTAGGTTTCAGTAGCCTTGTCCACTTGTAAATAAAAGTATAGTAAGAACACGATGGATGATGAAACAGGTGCAGTAAGTAGGTACGTAAATAACTGTTTACTTCATATGTACTTGTACTATCCCTGTTCCATGATCCCTGCGAATGAGCTAGTGTACTCACAGATATCAAATGAACCGCGACAACAATGCTGACGTCACACTGAACAAGCGATAATGCATTTTAAGATTACCGACTGCAAAAATGGTAACATAATATGATATAAACATGTAACTATTACAGTAGGTAAGACTTGTGACGCTAACACTTTCGTCGGTTCACAGGAGGCATAAAATAGATGGTCACAGGGCTACCGATAGGAATAGGTTACTACACCTCCCGTGTATATCCTATAGGCTGTATCTACCATAATAATAATGTCCTCCTAGTCGATTTCGGCTACGGCGACCATCTCTATACAGACGAGCCAGATGCGCAGGACATATTATAGTGCACAAGTGTGCGCGCAGACACAAGTGCAATCTCTATTCCCTCACTCTCATATTCCGATGGGACGGCAATCCGACACGACTGGTGAGAAATCAGTGCGCCTGATTTCTCACCGGTCGTGTCGGATTGCCGGACCGACGGCTTAACGTGCTCTCCGAGGCACGGGGGTGTAACACCGCCAACTTTCTGACTCCGGACTGTTATTAGAAATTGAAAAATCCCAATAACATTTTTTGGTCCGACCCGGGATTCGAACCCAGGGCCTCACGTCTGTGGTTGAACACGCTTACCACTAGACCACGAGGCAGTCTACCATGCAGGACATTCAAAGGATAATGTGCTATACATAGATCAGGATAACGGAGTTTCACAAACTTGTGGAAGCTATAGCTCGCGTAGCGCTGACGCAAACTCATAATATGTTTAATAAGGGCCTTATGTTTGTTAACAGGTATCGGCGCCGAAGTTCCCAGTGGTGATCAAGATCGGGCACGCTCATAGCGGAGTGGCCAAGGTGAAAGTGGACTCCTTGGCCGACTTCCAGGTAGGCCGTGCATTAACACATTACGGACACATTATCTGTTATTTCGCAATACGCATAACCGTAACATGTCTAAAAGTATTCTTCATATTAATATTATTGGAATCCTACTAGCATCTTCCCCCTTACATGCGTTACACACTTACTCGCCTTCTGTTTTCTAGTAGTAGCTTAATGTGTAACCTTCCTTTATAAATGGGCTATTTGACATCGAAAGATTTTTTTATGGTATAGGGGGCAAACGAGCAGTCGGAACCATTTCTATGACCACTGACGCCTATACAGATGCGCTGCCCTTCTTTCTCCTCCGACCTCCATGGGCCACCGGCTACTTACACACTGCACGAAACGCGACAGCACAACTGCCACTTTACACCGGTATCATGTAAGCGAGAGGTACCTCCCCGATCGTGCCGGGCCTATTCGGCTGCATGCAAGCATGCACTGTTGCACTACCTTTTCCTTAATTACTCAAATCGAGCCATTAGTTCTTGAGCTTAGCCTGCTAAACCAAACAAACAAACTCTTCAGATTTATAAAATTATAATACTAGGGCGGGTCAATAAGTCCGTGACTTTTTGAATTTCTGACCTCTTTACTGAAAAAGCAACACTGCTCCTGTCAACAGGCATCTGTCAGTTAACTCCTGTCAAAATTTGAACTTGCTGCGTCAGTTAGTTTGTGTTGGACAGCTATCTTTATCAGACTACCCAGTAATTTGAGGAGAAAATGGAAAAAAGTGAATTTCGTGTGCTTATTAAGCATTATTTTTTGCGAAAAAAAACCATTACAGAGACCAAGGCTAAGCTTGCTAAATACTATGGGGACTCTGCACCATCGATTTCAATGGTTAAAAAGTGGTTTACTGAATTTCGTTGTGGCCGTAGAAGCACTGAAGATGCCGAACGTCCTGGACGCCCAGTTGAGGTCTCTACGTCCAAAACAATCGAAAAAATTCACGATATGGTGTTGGCCGACCGAAGAATGAAAGTGCGAGAGATTGTGGAAGCCGTAGGGATCTCGCATGGCTCAGTGGTTTCAATTTTGAAAGATCACTTGGGCATGAGAAAGCTTTCCGCAAGATGGGTGCCACATTTGCTTACAGTTGACCACAAACGCAATCGTGTAACAACATCACAGGGAGGTTTGGCGTTGTTTAATCGCAATATGGAGGAGTTTTTGCACCGTTTTGTAACCGTGGACGAAACATGGATCCATCACAACACACCAGAGACCAAACAACAATCAAAACAGTGGGTTTCTAAGGGTGAATCGGCGCCGAAGAAGGCCAAGGTGGGTTTGTCAGCCAATAAAGTTATGGCGACTGTTTTTTGGGATGCACGAGGGATAATCCACATTGACTATCTTCAAAAGGGAAGAACAATCAATGGGGAATATTATGCCAACTTATTGGACCGATTCAATAACGACTTGAAAAAAAACCGACCTCATTTGGCCAAGAAAAAAGTTCTTCTCCACCAAGACAATGCAAGGGTGCACATATGTGCAGTTGCCATGGCAAAAATCCATGAATTGGGCTTTGAATTGCTCCCTCATCCACCCTATTCTCCAGATTTGGCTCCGAGTGACTACTTCTTGTTCCCAAACCTGAAGAAATGGCTTGGTGGAAAGAGATTTGACTCTAATGATGAAGTCATCTCGCAAACAAAGGCCTATTTTGAGGACCTCGACAAATCATATTTTTGGAAGGGATAAAAAAATTGGAGAAGCGTTGGACAAAGTGTATAGAGCTCAAGGGAGACTACGTTGAAAAATAAAATAATTTATTTATCAAAAAAATCTGTGTTTTTTTCCAAAAGTCACGGACTTATTGACCCGCCCTCGTATTAGTATAGATATCCGTTACTTGATAAATTCCCTTACATATAGACTACTGTCCGCAGGGATATCCTCAATTGTGTTCCTTTCTTTCATCCTTCCCTAAAATAGGTCATCAGATACTCGAATACAGTATGAAATAGGACAGCATGGCTGCCCACTTATGGCACTATCACGTATACCAGAGGTGCCTCGCCGGCTATTCCGGCACAATTCGCCTGTAAAATAACGCTCTCTCTCTCTATAAACACCAGCCGTACGAAGTTCCATATTGGACTCTAAGCATAGTCGAATCTCTTTGACTTTCACAATGGCAGAATCTGTAGCGATGGAGCCATAAGTAATAATACTCAAAGATTCCTTTTCAGTACTCCTCATTTCTTTGCTGCTGATAACTACATAGATTTTTAAGTTGCTATTTCTTAGTAAATGTACTGGATTTGTTTTTTATTTATTTTCTATTTCCATAAGTTAACGTGTATTTTGTCTTTATCTGTATTGTAGTGATGTAAAATATTGAAAAAAAAATTATGTTTTAATGAATTATAAATTGGAATGGGAATTAACGCTAAGAAGCCCTTACAGTTCTAATTTCGTGTCTGCTAATTTTGCTAACTATTGATATTTTCGATGGGCACCTCCTGCTTACCAAGCGGTAACTCCCTATGAAGAACCATAGAAGATTAATAAATGTATAGCCTAACAAATTCAAATTTACTAAAAATAACACTTCAATACCCAACTAAAATTAAATTGACCTTTTCGGCGGGGAAAACCGCCTTCAATTAATATGATGTTATGAAATACGAATTGAACTGCCCCAGTTGTCTTCTAGCTATATTTAGAATTTGTTAAATCCTTTGTATAAGATAGTAGGGCTTTTTATAATGTTTTCTTTTGAGCATATAATTAATCGTTTATTATAAATCCCTACAATCTGCGTAGTACTTACACATTATAGAAAAATCTTATGACATTTTTTTTTAATTTAACAGGCCCACATATATCTAATTGGATTACGCCAAATGTCTTTTACCTCTATTTAAAATTTGTTAAATTCCTTTGTATTCGATCAGAGGGCCTCTTTCAATTATTTTCTTTTGAGCATAGTAATTCACCGTTTATTAAAAACTCTTTCACCCTCCATAGTACTTATATAAAAAAGGAAAATGTTTTGGAGATTTTTTTAAATAGGCCCAAATAGATAAACTTTGTTGACTTAAAATAAAATAAAGAAACGTTTACTGTGCAAAGGTCCATACAAAAAGTAGAATAGACGCTACAAATATAAACATTACGAGACTTAAATGGACGTTATTGACATCAATGTTCGTTATATTTCAATATTTCATATAAATCTAAGCAAATATAAATACTCAAAAATGTATTCTCCTGAAAATTACAGCTGATAACTAACAGCCGAATTATCAAATTTTTCAATTGTATTAATTATTAAATAATTATATGAAATAAAATTAATTATATAAGATGTAAAGAAGTTGTAAAAAATATGTAAAGAGTAGATATTCACAATCGGTGTGTATCTGCGAATTGAATAATGATGATTGTGATTTTCGACTAGCCCTTTAAATGTGAATGTGTTTAAATAAAAAGTATTAAATATGCCTTTTCAGGACATCGCAGGTGTAGTAGCAATGTTGGGCACCTACTGTACAGTGGAGCCATATATAGACGCCAAGTACGACATTCACATTCAAAAGATCGGGACCAACTATAAAGCTTTCATGTAAGTGCTTTCTTATAATATTAATAGCTGCACCCCGCGGTTTCGCCCGCGCATTTATATTTCATGGAAACATCGGGATAAAAGGTTGCAATATACTTTACGACCTATTCTCGGATCTGCCGAATATACACAAAAAGTTTCATAAACATCGGTCCAGCCGTTTCGGAGTTCGAACACAAACACTGTGAAACAAGACTTTTATACGAGTACTAGCTGCGCCCCGCGGTTTCACCCGCATAACTTTCGATCCCGTAGGAATATCGGGATGAAAAATAGATGTTGGCCGATTCTCAGAACTACTCAATATGCTCACAAAATTTCATGAGAATCGGTCAAGCCGTTTCGGAGGAGTATGGCAACGAAAACTGTGACACGAGAATTTTATATATTAGATAAAATGTGGTTATTGATTTGAAGTTCGAATCGAAAACTTTCGCAATGTAGAACCAGCATCACAAAGGGTAAGAGTTAGTGCCACGCTGCATGCATGCACGGAGCCGAATTGGGCCGGCACGGCCGTGGAGGAACCTCTTGCTTACACGAGACTGGCGTAAAGTGACAGTTATACTGTCGCGTTTCGTGTGTAAGTAGCTGGAGCCCATAGACGGGGGAGGAGAAAAGAAGGCAATGCATCTGTATAACATCTATGCAGATGTGTGTGGGCGTCGGTAGTCATTAAAATGGCTCCGACTGATCGTTCGCACCCTTATATTATAAAAACACACAATACTTATATCGCTAAAACAGTAACCACAGTAATACAACGATTTAGACTTTTAATTATTAATAGATTTAATACCTTTAAGTCCAAATCAGGAAATTAAATATCTGTTAATAAGAGATGGGCACTTTTATGTGTTGATTCACACATAAAAGTGCTACGATGTAAAGACATTCTTGTGATTTTCCTGTCTATCGTATTTTCACACTGACTGTACTTTTATGACCTAATTCAAGTATGAGGAAACTTTAATGTCCAATAGTATTAAAACCGCGTCGTCCAAATTACGGTCAAGTATACTTCGGCCAATTTCGGGTTTGGCCGTTTCTCTTAGAGTTTACAGCCTCAAATGTAATTCTAATAAAACCCTTGTTATTCTCACCCAGTACTCTACCATAAAAGCCATGCTCTTATTTTTCCTTTACGGTAATGGAAAACTTTATAAATGAAGTGGGACTTTTATTCAAGTGTATAAATTTACTTCACTCTTCTTTTTCTTTGATTCGAGTGTATATATAAAGAAATTAAGAATATGTTTACGCGAAATTTAATACGAACAAGAAATAAGTCGTTTAAACTAATTTATAAAAGTATGTTTGTTTATAGCAAACAAAAATCGGAGCATTTGGTGGTAGCACATCATCATCATCATCAGCCTATTGCAGTCCACTGTTGGACATAGGGCTCTCCCATAGCACGCCACTGGCTTCGATCTTCGTCTAACCTTTCCCACTTCTTGCTCACAGCTTTCACACATGGTGGTCGCACGGTCATTAATTATGCAAATGCGTCGCTCTCCTGCACCCTGTCCCCCTAGTCCCTACTCACAGACCGTACTCGATAGCTTAGCCATTGTTTTAAAGATATCATATTTAAGAAGTAGAGCCACGCTGCATGCATACATGTAGCCGAATGGGGCCGGCACGACCGGGGAGGTAAGTAGGTACCTCTCGCTTACACGAAACTGGCGTAAACTAACCGCTGTGCTGTCGCGTTTTGTATTGTGTATAAGTAGCCAGAGGCCCATGGAGGGAGGAGGAGAAAGGGCAATGCATTTGTATAACCTCTATGCTGATGTCTATGGGCGTCGCATCGATAGTCATGAAAATGGTGCCGATTGCTCGTTTGCCCCTTTATACTATAAAAAAGAGGAAGACCCCGTCCGCGCCGGCCCAATTTGGCTACAACTGGGCAACGCGTGTCCCGAATGCGCTAATCAAACAAAAACAAACCAAATTGAATCCAATACAGGAACCTTGAACTAGATTATGGTCTAGCTCACTCGGACAATACCGAACAAATTAGGCGGTAGAATTGGAGCAAGCACAATGGCCAATCTAGGAGCTGCATGATGCATACAATTGAATATGTGCCGCGTGTAGGTACGGCTGCCGGCCGACGAGATTCATCTGGACGGCGAACGTGACTGCGAATATGTGATGCTTAATTATTTGTAAATCGTTACCGATATATTGGCACATACCTACATTTAGACAGACATTATAACTAAGTACCTTGTTGGCCCGGAAAACTTCGTACCGCCACGAAATCAATATATAAAAAAGCTCAATTATAATTGCAGATTCAACTTTAGTAAAAAAAAATGTAGTTAAAACTTAATTGAAACAAAAAAATTCTCCCCCAAATTCTTATTGAACTCTAGTCGAGGTGGTTGGTGGGTGATTCTACACATACACATGAAAAATGTCTAACCGACGAAGAAGTCTTTCTGTCTTTTATGGAAAGTGAACAAATTTCATCACATAACACATTTCAATTGAATCGTGTTGTATGATTAGAAAGAAGCGGTTTAAAAGACTGAGAATCTAATTTTCTATAGGTAATAAGCAATAAACTAGGCACATAACTAACTAGTAATCAAAAACAGTTGTGTAATCTAATATTGTGTTTTATTGAATATAAGCCCGTCAAGTTATGAGCATTTAGATATTTCTATTTCGTTCGTTTCAAAACAAAATAAATTGTGCTCCTATAAATAACAAACATATAAACATATCAGAGGCAACATGTAATTTACTGTTAGACAGGCCAGAAGCAATTTATCAGTCCACTGAGTTGTATAGTTTGTATTAATAACGATTGATTGAAAAAACTGATAAAGGTATTTATTTGCTTGTCTTGTAAGGAAATAAATGACATCTATTGAAGATTTTCCGTGTCAAAAAACATACCGAACAAAATTTTACCTGCCACCTGCCAGAAGTGGTTATTTGGACTCTTTGGGTTAGCTATTAGTAGTCGTAATCGGTTCTTACTATGGAAGGACTGAGGATTTCTGATCACAGATTTTCGGAAGGTGGACAATTCAACCCTCATCTCAAAACGTAACGTTTTGCCTCAGTTCCTTTGATCATTTTTGTATATGTTTCCCAAGTCGTTTTATCATGTCAGGCTATACGAAAGGAATAACGATCACAAGTCCAGCAACAGCTAAATCATCTTCGAATAGCCATTACATACCCTGTACCATGTAAATATACAGAGCCCTCTTTTATGCCTATTTGTAAAGCTGGAAATTCTGAAAACAACACAAGTTTCAGAATACCCGCAGTGGTTCATACATTAAATTATGGAAAACCTTGAATGATACTTAAAGAGTGCTGTTCAGAATATAGAATCACGTACGTTGAATGTACTACCTAGTATCGACAACATTGTCATATTTGTCTACATGTTTTTTTATGGTATAGGGGGGCAAACGAGCAGTCAGGGTCATTTTCATAGCTACCGTTACCTATAGACATCCGCATAGAGGCTATACAGATGCGCAGTCCTCCTTTCTCCACCCATCTCCCTGAGCCACCGGCTACTTACACACCGCACGAAACGCTGTCACTTTCAGCCGGTCTCGTGTAAGCGTACCTCGGTCGTGCCGGTCCAATTTGACTACATGCAAGCATGCAAAGTGGCCCTACCTCTTACTAAGACATATACACTAGCTGTGCCTCGCGGTTTCACCCTCGTTGAATTTCTAAGAAATTCATATAAACTTCAACACCCTATTTCACTCTCTTAGGGGTTGAATTTCTAAAAATCCTTCGCGGATGCCTACGTCATAACATCTACCTGCATGCCAAATTTCGGCCCGATCCGTTCAGTGGTTTGGGCTGTACGTTGATAGATGACTATGTCACCTTTGAGTTTTACATATATAGATGTAAAAAAAAACAAATAGCCTTCATTTAATTTAAATATTTAGTGATCTTTTTTGCTTCTGCAATATAAAATAAACACTAATTATAATGATCTTATTAATAAAATTCTTTCATAGTCGCTTGTACGCTACATTTAGCACATGGGAATATCAAGGGGATTCTTCATTAAAGTCGACACATGTTACAAAGAATAATTACAACTAGCGTAAAAACATTTTAATTGCTGTCAACGACTACTGTTTGCGTGTTAAATACCAGACGATTGAAATATTTATAATATCCACTTGTTATTATAATTATAAAAAAGTGTATAATTAATTCATATACATATTGTAGAAGCAGCATTTATAAGCATAAAATAAATAAATAAATATCTTGTCACATATGAAAAAGCTGTGAACAATACAAATGGGAACAGAAAAATAAAAACGCCTGTACAAAGTTTATATAATAACGCGATGCTGGGTGATAAATAAGTTGTTTGCCGCGCAGCAGGCGCTGTTAGGAAATTGTCGTGTTATTTATTTGTTTATTGCTTGGAATTATTTTTACGAGTCTTTTTTTTATTATTTTCAGGCGTAAATCTATATCTGGCAACTGGAAAACAAATCAAGGTTCGGCCATGTTGGAGGCCATCGGTATGAACGACAGATATAAAACGTGGATCGATGAGGTGAGCTGGTATTTATTTGTCGTTGTTCAGATGAAACGAAATTTACGATGTGTCATAATATTATATTAGGTCCTTACGTATGAAATTGGCGCTTTGTATGGGAGGAACAAAAACTTGAATATTTATAATATAAATAAAAGAATTTTCAAACTTTCTTGTAACTGCATACATACACCTTAGTTGATCCTGTGAGTTGCAGTGGCAACTTGGCGTACGCTCAATCGTATTCGTACAGAAGTGTGCCGCTGCAGGTCAAACCTGGTAAGGTAGGGCTAAGCTACTGGGTCGGAGTGCGACTGCGGTGCTCGAGACCAGGACATGTCCTATCTTTTGTCCTATCCTCTGTGCCGTACCACCTGCACTAAAGGCGACCTTATCAAGGTCTCAGATGCTGGCCTTTCGGTATCAAGCTACTGGTCCGATAAAATATAATTTTTAATTACTTTTCAATATTATAGTATAAAAAATGGTGCCATTGACACGAAAGAAGAAGAAAAGCTACCTTATTATATTTTAGTATCAGTACTCAACAGTTAATTCTAGAAGTGACCTCTGACGATCTTGTGCATAAAATAGTTACTACAAGCAGTTGCTTTCAGTCCACTACTGGTAGATAACACAAACCTATATTTTAATGAAAGACGAACGATCTTCAGCTGCTTACAGCTAAAAGGATATCTGGAAACGCTACCAAACTAATTTTAGTCGTGTCTTGCATAACAATTCTACACCTTAAGGACGATCTACAATTTATAATTATCAATACCATGTAGGTAACCGATGTCTTTTAAAACCAAAATGTAATTGTTAAATAGGTGAGCGAGATCTTCGGCGGGCTGGAGGTGTGCGCGCTAGAGCTGGTGGTCGGCAAGGACGACCGAGAACACATCATCGAGCTGAACGACTCGGCCACTTCGTTCATGGGCGACACGCAAGAGGAGGATCGGCGTCATCTAGCTGAACTCGTGTTCCAACGGATGCAGGTAAAAGCACGACGTTTGCGTATTTATTGGTATGTATTTGGATAGTAAACATTACTTCGTATATTATTCTGTATCATAAATTAAGCATTTGTTTTGCATCAGCCCACGAAGGTTGAGAGTTCTGAGTTGGTACGACTAACTTTCGCCAAATGGCGGCACTGTCATTTCAATTAATTTCACATATTGCCGTGACAGTTCATGCTGCATCTGTTAGAGGCGTAGCAAAGCGCGAAGGGTACAGCTAATTGTAGATATACGAGTATATTTTAAATCATGTACATCATCTTTATTTTACCATCCACATCTGGATTTCAATATTTTTAATTTGACATTAAGGCACTAAGTCCAAGCCGATTCATTTAAAAGAAACGGATATCACTTTCAATGAATATAGTTAGTAAAGTCTTCAGTAGATATAAATAAGGTTACTTTATTTTGAAATTCAAAGAACTCGATATGCCTTTTCGCGATTTGACTTTTTAAGGTAGGTACCTACTTAGATTCGTAGACAAAAGGACTATTTATACAATGATTGAAAGGCGAGCTCAAGTATCTAATTACGGTATGGGCCATGTTTTTCTCCTCTTATTCAGTTTCTTGTAACTTATATTAGCTTCAAAGCCTTTTCAGTCACTTTGTACTATTACCATTTCATCATTACTTTGTACCACTATCATTCAAATATACGTTACGTTTATATACTATACAGCTATATGGTTTCTGCATGCATGACTTCCTGATTCATGCCGCAACAGCTAAAGATAACATTGATGTCACTATCGCGGCTGTCAACTGACATTACGTTGACGGATGGGGGAAGCTTAGCCAAATCTCAGTGCCACAAACATTTCTGACCCGGTCGTGGCGGCGCTCTTCTGACAAGAGTGACAAGTCTTGTCTAATTAAGTATTGCCATCAAATGATATATTCCGATTTTTAGGGTAAAAATAATGTCCGATGCAGGAAGTAATTGAAATTTTGGCATCACAATACTAAAATCATGATAACTATTATTTTATTAGTAATTTAGGAATAAAATAATGTAGTATTATATTTTAATGTTGTAATTATGGTCGTGTAAAAAATCAAATTTACAAACAATCAACATTTTTACTTTATTAGTTTATTAATGGAGCTTGGAGACGTTTCTCTTCTTGCATAAAAGAAAAGACTTTAAAAATATGTTTCTCCCATCCCTTTAGGGTAAACGAGTTTTGTGCGTCGCTCCACTATTAAAACTGACAACAGATTGTCATTTCAAAATGACGGCTTTAGTTCCAGTCTTGGTCACCGGGCCAGAAAAGTTTGTGGCACTGTACCATATTTTATGACGTCTAAACGTCGGCCGACAGAGTTATCTGCGACTTACTGTCCGTATCTCGGTAGGAAATAATTAAATCTGTTCGTATTAAACGCAGCAAATGGCCTGTTAATGTGATAATATTTGAAATTAATGTCGTTAAGATAGTTAATGGCTAAGTATGATGATGCACTTCACATTCCTTGGTCGTCGCGGAAGTGAAATATGTGTTAATTGAGCGAGCCAACATGTGCTTATTGCACTGAGTA
>LUGF01051492.1:75328-93663 GCA_001625245.1 Calycopis cecrops | reverse complement strand
ACTCGTGACCACGGCCGTTGCATTACGGCCGAAACGTCGAGAGTCGAGTTAAATACTTCGATTTTATAACGCGATTAAGTCCCGTTTACAGTATATAAATATGAATACAAATCGTGAGAGCTTAAAACAATTTAACACACACACACACACACATATCCAAATATTCAACGAACTCTCGGTTTACCTGTAGAGCACACCCGTAGACCATTCAGCCCGCATATACGGATCGAACGCATCAGACAAGATCATTGACACTATTAACTTTAGCTTCCTACCATCATCATCATCAGACGAAAGACCTCCGCTGCGGGACATAGGCCAAAGGTTTAAAAGAACTAATGCACAACAGAGCGAACTGTTGTTTCTTAATTCAATTAATGTTGAGGCAACTTCCTCCTTGAAACGTGTTGAGTTGTACACGCTCGTGCATTTCATTGAAACTTCTATCACCTATGCCTACCAAACGTACGTAAAGCTATATGTTTTTCTCTGTAAACTTTATAATGTTACAATGTTGTCCTATCATAAATTAAGTTTACATATGTGAAAAATAACCGAGTTAGTTGTGAGCTATTATATTAGTTGAGCTCTAATTCATAACAAAAATTGAGTAAAATTGCTAAAGTTGCTACCAACAACGAGAAATTACCCTCCCCGCGTTGGAGCGTGCTTTTGGGAAGGACACACATAAAAGAACAAACGAGCAGTCGGATTTTCCCGATGACCATGTATGGTCATGGACATCTGCACTTGAATGCATTTGTGTAGCATCCTTTATCGTTAGATAGCCTGCGTGCGTTTTCTTCTACATTTCAAAATTATAAGTGCGTTTTTTTACGGTATAGGTATACAAACGAGCAGTAGAACGCCCATAAACATCCGCTCAGAGGCTATATAGATGGGACACCTGTCTCCTCCAACTGCTATATGCCAGGTATCTATAAAGATAAGAAACTATTGATTCAACTCACGAGGATGCTCAAACCTCTTCGGGAGATTGCAAGTTCCAAACACGTCGGAGGTCTTTTGTTCCTTCCCGATCTCCCGTTGCACGCATGCATGGTCCATGCAGGTGGCGGCGCAGAATCCAGGAACTTTCTCCTCATCATAGCCTAGCGCTTTTTGTTCACTCATGCTCGTAAGGAAACTATGTCAATAAAAATTCTACAAATGGCCACGGTAAAGTAATATGAAATGGCTAAGGCGATGTACAAAGTGACAATAACGGTTGCTAGGCGACGGTGCCAGCTATTGTTACATCATAGTTCGAATCGATACCAGCCAGTGAGTTACATTGCAGTAGTTTGTAGTGCGAACGCTACATTGCAGTGTTGCAAATCAGGTCGCTACGACTGGGATAGTACCATTCATCTCTCACTCACATCGCATTAACGTGAATTATAGCTCTCGTATACTGCCAACATATATTCTATTCATCCCTTGATACCAGGTGACTTCACTGCTCATTTGTGCATTGTACATTCACTTCTTAGCAACAAACATAATTCTGAAGTCAAAGGTGCGAAGGAGCCGTATGCAACGTCGCCATATAAAGCGTTATGTTCGAGTAACGCAGGTTACTGTTTCCCACGGTTTACACCTCATGTTTTTCAGGCCACGCCCCCTCGTCGCTTCTTATAGAATAGATTTCATAAGAACGAAGTTGTAAAAATCTTTTCTTTTTAAGGATAAGTGTTTGAAATCTTTGATAACATCTACAAAAGCGATACAAAAAGTAGAAAGCTATATTTTGTATCGTTGAATACCGTTATTCTCCTGTTCAGACATCTCGAGTATCTTGAATGTAAACGAGTCGCTCGCTTTTACGTGTAAGACTAATCACAGAGCAATTTTCACGTCTGCCACGTTTGCGGGCCCGCAGTTTAAATATAATGTAGATTTATATGCAAAATACCCGCCGCCTCGGCGCTTTGCCACCACGCGCTCGGCGGTCGCTTGGCGGACAACCGCAGTAGCCGTCGGGTCGGATTTTTTTTATGGTATAGAGCAGTCTTTCCCAAAGTGGGTGATAACGCCCCCTTGAGGGCACTAGATGCTCAGAGGGGGACGGTAAGGGGCCAGAAACGACATAATTGTCTTTGAATATCAAGGTGTAATAACTAATAAGGGGGCATTACGAAGTAACTGATTTTCAAAGTGGGCGTTAGGCGAAAAAGTTTGGGAACCTATGGTATAGAGGGTCAAACGAGCAGTCTGAGTCATTTTCATGACTACCGACGCCCATAGACATCCGCATAGAGACTATACGTCATATGCGCTGCATTCCTTTCTCCTCCCACCTCCATGGGCCAGAAGGCACATTCTTCTAAACCCACCCAGTTTAGAAGAATATGCCCGTCTTGCGATAATCGCCCTTCGGTTGCGCAAATTACCAGTCTCGTGAGTTTAGATATAAAACCGCAGTTACACGATCGTGGTGCTCGCGGGTGAAATTCCTCCGTGAGTTCTTAGCCTTAGTAGGTACTAGCAAAAAAATGGTTTCCGTTTAAAGTACATGTACTAAAAGTCGTTAGTTCTAATCTCGTTAAAACGCACGGCACTTTAAAACTGCTTACGGATGCAAATTACCCTTTTTTATCGGCAAAGTGGTTTGCTATTAGTAATAATTATCAGCCTCCATCCATCCTCTGACGACGTGGAGTACGGATGACTCTACCACGCTAATAATATGATATTATTGGCTCTACTAGGGCCACCATCTCTCAGTAGCTGTAGAAGCAGGGCTGTCTAAAGAATCTAATGCAAATGGGATCTAAGAAGGAACCCTCCTAATGAATTATAGTCATTTTACACTGTTTGGCAGACAATTTTATGCGGCTGATATCTGGGGAGAACGGAAGTATTTATGAGATCAGGCAAATGTGTATGGAACGAGAGTTTATTTTTTATTGCAATGAGCACAAACGATTAACCAAAGCGTTTTGATGACCGACGCCCATAGACATCCACACAATGTCTACAGGGGGTCTCCTTTCCTCCTCCCCTCCTACGGGCGACCGGCTACTATAAACACTTGACTGCGGTATCCAATGCAGCATGGCACTACCTGTTACTCACGAATGTATCACCAACCAACTTTACATATTCATCGCGGTATTAAGGAAAGCGCAGACATGTCCTATTATGTACAATATGATAATATCTGGCGCATGTTGCTAAGATATATAAAAAATATGTGCTAATATATATCCTGTACCTACTATCAGAAACTTCGTCATATGTATCTATAGCTTTCCATATCATCCTTCCCCATATTTGTCTTCAAATATAATGTGACTAGCTATATCCCGTGGTTTCGTCCTCGTAAACTCTTATCTCAATAATTTTTTTGCAGGATAGAATAGTCTTAATCTGTTCAAATTTCATCAAGACAATACAAAATAACACTTTTAAAATTCCATTAAAGCTTTTGAGTTCAGTGTGCGCTTCAGCAATAGGGAATTCACACAAATACATTTAGGATATCAGCGTATCAGTCGAACAGTGCGTGGGAGTCAATGACAACGGCAGCTCTAACCATTCAGCATTTATCACTTTGTTTATCGTCTGCAAATATAAAATCTATTTAATTTAAATCAGTTTTAATGTGCCAGTTACTGTGTCAATATAAAACCTTTTTGCGCATCACTGAAAGAAGATAGTGACCAAAGAGAATACAATACTACGTAAGAATAGTGACATTATTTGATACACGTGCCTATTGATAGCAATGAAAACAATAACAATAAATCAACCAATAAATTTAAGGGTGGTTAATTTAGAATTAGATTTTAGTGGCCTATATGAGGAAGAAGAGCCTAGGCCGAAAAAGAAAATCAAAGAGATTAAGGTTCCAAAGATTAATTTTAAAGTGAAACAAGAAATACCACCGGCTCCAGTAGTCAAAAGTTCAAACCAGGTGAGTAGGATTTTATCATGCATTTTATACATTGGTGGTGGTTTTTAATAATTTTAGATTAGTAAATATAGACTTGGATGAATCGTTGTTCAGTACCAAATTTTAAGGACCTTCCCAATTACGAGGAGACGTTTTGGTAAAACGGGGCATTGAAAGAACTTAACGATTTTAAGTATTTTTTTTAAAGTATTATAAGACGAGAAATGTTAAAAATTCATCCATTTTTTTATTAAAAAATTTAACTTTTTCTATAACTTCGAACTGTTTCAAATGTTTTTAAGGCACAGCTTAACAAAAATATGCTCAATGTTGTAAAAAAACACAACTAAACAAAAGGTTGTTTAATAAAATGTGACGAAATTTGACAATTGCATTTTTACAATAATAAAATCAATTCTCAATGTATTATTTTATCAGAAACGAGATACTAAAGATTTAATTGAAGAGCTACTGAACGATATCTATGCAGAGCATCGCGAGTGGAGCCAGGGCACACACGAGTATTACAGTCATGGGTGAGATAATTGTATTATGAACTTTAATTGTAATTACACTATGTTACACGGTCTTCATACATGACATGAAACATATTATTAGTTTTAAAAGTCTCCTAACTATGACAAAAATAATAAGACATCCAGCATGTCAAATTTTTGAGATATTCCCCTCCAAAAATTGGAAATTCTTAGATTTCTACAATATTTAGGATCATGAATGATGACATGATCATGAATTCATGATACATCACCATGTATTTTGTTTTCAACTACGAGCAATGCGCTGCAAGTATCATTACTGATTTGGTGGGGATAAATCTACGCACTCAAACTCTCAAATACCCCAATGACATTCGCTTCCAGACAAATGTCTGGATTGTAAGAATTGTCACGAATATCTACAGTGTCCTACAGATCTAGGAAGGAAGCAAGGTCATTCGACTGTGAAGGTAGTGCCTAGCGCCGGTTTTAGGTTCTAGGTAATGGTGTTATCGTGTAGTCGTGTAGTCATCGGAAGTCTTACAGAGATAGAGGGATGGTAAACGTTTACTTGTTAGTTACTTACCATCCATCCAAATCCGTTTAATATTTTTTTTTGTGATAGGGGGCAAACGAATAGATTAATGACTACTGCTAGCCATAACCATCCACAAAACTAGATATGCTCTTTTATTTATTGCGTGAAATAATAAAAGACAGGCATATATATATGTATGTATTTTGTATTGTATGTATGTATGTAAACATATTTAAAGATAACTGACTGCGGGCCAAAGCTGAAATCTGTTAGAGACATGGAAGAGTTGCTGAAGAGTTGCTGAACTATACGTTTCAAGAAGACCTCGTACCAGTTAAAACTGCCTTCATTTTCTCATAAATCATAATAATGGACATTATCTGTGTTCTCATTATTATTATTTGTATAGATCTACTTCAGCGCCCTCGGTAGCGTCGTCACATTCTTCTTGTCGAGAACATTCAGGGACCCTAGAAAGAAAATCGCTGGAATCACTGGGTAATTATTAAAATACTAACTTTAATACTGTTAGACATTTTTTGATTATATTTATATTAACCATTTGAATTGTCTTTCACCGCATACTATGAACGAGACACACTTCTCCACGTATGGATGAAAACTATTAGAAATTTAAGAAAAAAGACTCTAATCTGATAAATAAACAAATAAGAAATGCTTTTGGCTTTTATGCTGTGTTGAATTCAGTCCGTTTTGAATGAATGCCAAATCAATCAAGCTTTATTGCATTTATATTATTTTTTTATAAAGTCCCATTTTCGATAAAAAAAATCGTACATTAACTTGATTGATCTGTAATACATTAACTACCCCACAAAGAGCGTAAGATATAAAGTTAAGCCCTATTAATTTCGGCCCCATTTAGCTGCAATGAAGCAATGGAAATATTTGGTACAATAATAACTCTTACTCTACTAAAGATCTAGCGCATCATATTAAGCCAGAATTTTTTATCCTCTACACCCTTCTATTAAGCGGAAGTGTCATGCTCATTGCATGCGAATAGGTCCACATGAATGGTGAGACCTCCCGCTTACATGATATCACCGCAAAGTAACAGCTCCTGCGTCTCCTGTTCCATTGGAAGGGAGAAATAAAGGAGGAGGAGGATAACAATAATCATCTGCATTATAGGTAGTATATAGTAGGCAGCGGTTGCCAAAGCTTCCACTAAATTATATGTGCGTCTATTGTCATTAATAGCTCGGACCGCACCAAACTAAACTTGCACATACACAGATACCAGCCAAGTGCTACTGCAAGCACAGGAGTGGCAGGCCAGCTTGCAGTTGGAGGGGGAGCGCCTGGCGAGGTGTCTGCGAGCGCGGGACCGTCTGCAGCGACAGCAGAGGAAGCTGTGTGCGGCCTTCTCCGTGCTGCTGCGCCACTTAAGTTAGTGTATACTGTATATGCGTGCTATGTAACGTTATGTAATGCGGCCCATGGAGCGGAGAGGTCGGTCGGTCGCTACACATCTGTATAACCTCTGCGCGGATGTCTATGGGCGTCGGTAGTCATGAAAATGTCACCGACACTGCACATTTGCGCCCCTTGAGTAAAACGGATCTCCATGTTTAACACTCCGCTGTCGGATGACCGTTTTATCCTATGTGGTGCACATGCAATGAGATTAGGGTTGCCATCTCTCCCGGAATTCCGGGATTCTCCTGGAAAAAAGGAACTACATTTTGAAATTTCCCGGACAGGCGAGTGGCGGGCGGCGTGCAACACCGGACAATGGCAAAATGAAATTATTTTAATCTCATAATGTCTAAAATGCCCTCCGACCATATATAAATATATCTGGTAATATGCCTTTTTTAGCTCCTCCTGCATTTCTGATCAACAGAGTTAGCAAATGGCCTAAATGTGGTAACCAGGGCAGTCGTGTCATGACGAACGTATCTTCATGACACGACTGCACAGGACACTGGATATATATCAATCAATTGGTTCTTACGGTTTTTAATCTATATTCTAAATTTATTGTAAACTCTTCTGTACCTGCTGATTGTATTTTGTTGACACATGTATAAAATAATATGGACGCACTAATTTGCTAAGCAATACTGAAGCAATAAGTGTAGTGAGTATAATATATTATATAACCTAACGGGAACCTTGACTCAGCCGCTGTTGTTGAGACAATTTCAGTGAATGCAGAAGCCATTGTATTTACTGAAATTAGCACACAACTTTTACATCAGGCCTCTAGAGCTATATGCGCATGTTATAATAATATATTATACCGCAAACACTATGTAGTAATAAAATAAATCAATATTATTACGTCAAGCGTTGGCACATATGCAGGAACTTTCTATACCCTTAGCAAAATTTTCATTTAATTTAATTATTCGTGAGATTTGTTTTCCATACGATCTTCTTTATACCCAATCAACGTTTTTTGTTATCCTCTTATCCTTTTCTAAAGTCATTACAAGGCCAAAATTGGACAAAACTCATTCAAGACTTTAGATAAAGGTAACCGACATAGATACTTTCGATTTTACATTACTTGTGTAGATTATTTACGTACATTCAAGACAGTGCGTTGCCTCCTTACTTATGCGCCGTTGTAACCTATCTGACGTACACTACCGCGAAATCAATAGACAACGCACACAAAGGCAATCCGATAGGCCCACGGCGCATGCTCTGGTGACGTATACACGAGACTGTGCCGTACCGCGGCATAGGCGACGCTGTATTTGCTGCTAAAATCCAATCGATTCAAAATAAAATCCGTAGAAATTAAGTTTAATAAGGTTACACCCTCGCAGCCGCCAGCAGACACCATCACATCGTCCCAGACGCTCGCAATGGCGTATTCTAAAACAAACTTCGGTGCTATTTTTATCATTATGTCGTAATTCATTCATGATAAAAATTTTGTCCTTGTCTATTCGGAAAGATGGGACGCGGTGTTGTTAAACAGTGGGAAGTGGCATCGACTGTCTGAGGTATACTGACTGGAGTCTAGTGCGGTTGTGTTTGTAATGCATTTCGTGTCAAATGTCTGCGTTGTACAGAACAGATGAGTGCAATCCTAAACTCTCTCAGGAACTTGGCAAGTTCTTCGAGGACCACATCAGGTATTGTTTATTCAACGCGATATTTATTATTTTTATATTTTCATATTAAACAAAAGAATCTGTATTTGTATACATTCCGTTTAGACTAAAAACAATACTGAAACATTCATTACTTGTCTGCTTATGTACTGAAAGAGTACTTATTGTATTCAGTCTAAATTAAATTAGCATAATGTTTGAATTTTTAAAGAATAATTTTATTTCTGATTCATGATGTGTTTGATATCCTAATTATATAAATATTCTGATTTATTTTTGTAATACTTTATTAAACTCTATATATAAATATTTATAAAATAATATTTTAGCCAGTGGAGCTCAAGGCTTAGTTTTACGACAAATGTTGAAAAGTGTGCCCATTTCTGAGTGGTTTGTCCTTGTAGCTGGCGACACAAATGCTCGTTTTGGCCTAACACCCGGCAGCGAAGGCCCAGGCGAGGGAGGCTTCGCGGAATGGCTCCACGCTATGCGGCTTGTCGCCCGCCTACCTGCTGGAGTTCCCCAACACTTTCGGAAGAAGGTAAGATTTTATAAAACAATTAATACCTCTAATCGTAGGTATCTCTTTTTTATGTTTTACTTTATATTAGCTTATAATATTCTATATTTGGCTCTTTCTATTGTTTGACTTTTAAATCATTTTAAAATATGTCCTACACTATGAATTTAAGCGGAAATATTATTATTATTATATGTATTGTACTATAAAATGCTTGTTTTTTTTTAAATTCACAATTTAAGTTTGACTCTTGAGTTATTCGTAAAAACATTTTATACATAACACTATTTAGTAAACACACAGGCATACATAAAACCAAAGTAAGTTACACTTTTTGGCAAAAGGATCAAAGCGCAGCATTTTAACGTACCTATTGTGGAAATAGCGTGCAACGGAAATCGTAACTTCAGAGCTGTGAGTTCCATTGTTCAGTGTTCATGGAGTCGAGCTGCTGCCAGGGATTCAAAACCTTTTCTCTTGAATAGAAATGAACGTAAAAAGACGTAGAACTGTATGGTTTTGTATGTGCGTTTTAAGTCTATATTAACGTTTTACGTAGTTTTTTATAGTATACTGGGGGAAAAGAAACAGTCGGAACCATTTTCATGACTACCGTCGCCCATAGACACTCCAAAAAAATGTTAGTAATAGAAGGTAATGGTACAAAGGAATTAGGTATTGCAAAATACTTTGCTCATACAATTAATAGAGATGAAACAATTACATTTTATTTAAAAGATATTCTTTTTTTGGGAAAATTATGCCTAACATTGTAGCATAATCTTGATGATTATTACTATGTATGTAAGAGGGTTCTTTGTATGATAAAATTTATTTAAAGATAAATCTTTATTGATAGAAATCTAACGAAGTTAAGGGGAACAAATCGTAGGGATGTATTATTCTCTTAAACCTCGTTAGATAGAAGTAAGTAGAAATGTAATATATTTTATCTACACTAATGTTGTAACATTCTACTTATGTTTTCAATACTTGACTTATAATAACTACTATTATAGCTCAGGCAACAAAAAACTCAATTTAAGCAATTTGACATGATTGCTGCTTTTGCTTTTGGAGTACACGGTGATTTACTTCGTTGGATGGAGTCCTACTTGCGAGATCGCCGCCAAGCCGTAGCCATTAAGGGTTTCTGTTCTTCGTTTGTTCCAGTTAAATCAGGCGTCCCACAGGGTTCTCATTTGGGGCCTTTATTGTTTAATATTTTTATTAATGATATAGTTCTAAACTTTAAAAATTGTAATGTGTTACTCTATGCTGACGACATGAAAATATTTAAGACTATTAAAACACGTGAAGACTGAGAGTTGCTCCAAAATGATATAAATAAATTAAACGATTACTGCAAAGAAAATAAATTACAATTAAATATTAAGAAATGTCATATTATTAGCTTTACCAGAAAAAAACATCCTATACTATTCGATTATGCAGTCAATAATAACAAATTAGACAGGGTTTATGAAATTAAAGATTTAGGTGTTCTTTTAGATAATAAATTATCATTTACACGGCATGTAGATTATATAACTGGAAAGGCATACCGAATGCTTGGATTTATTTTAAGAGTTGGTAAGGAATTTAAAGAACCTGAAACACTTATTCTTCTTTTTAACTCCTTTGTTAGACCAATTCTAGAATACAGTTCAACGGTCTGGAATCCACAGTACAAGGTTTACATAAACAATATAGAGAAAATACAACTAAAATTTATAAAACATCTGAATTTTAGATCCGGTTATTCTGACACTGTTTCTAAGATAATGTCGCTAACAACTCGTAGACAGATAAGAGATCAAATATTTTTATACAAAATTTTACACAATATAGTAGACTCAAAGTATCTAATGAGTAATATTAGTTTTAAATGTCCCAGGTTTAATAATGTTAGAAAAAAATGTCTCTTTTCGGTACCCATATGTAAATCAAATTATACAAAAAATAAATTTATTTGTCGTGCATGCAAAATATTTAATGATTATTGTGAAAGTGTTGATATAATGCATGACAAACTTAGCTTTTTCAAACGAGAAGTGTCACTGCAATCACTGCTTGCACTGAAAAGTTTAGGGAAGTACCAAGACGGGATTTGTGAAACTTCAACCCTGTTGAGGTGAAGTAGTAGTTGAAAGTTTTTGAGAGCGATCAAAGATTGTAGTGCTATGGTCAAGTAATATTATATAATGCATCACATATTTCAGTATCAACGAGGAGGACAGTTTTAGGTTCCAATCAAAAATGTTATTACGGTGTTTCACACAAAAATCTTACATTATTAGTAGACTTAGTAGTTCGAAGTCATAGTGGTAAAGCCATTCCTGACATTTGTCGACAATTTCTGAGGGCGAGTTTAGTTTTGTTACTACTGAGTTCTAATACCCGGGTTGTGCTAATGTATATGAATATCGGTATGTCAATAGAAACAAATGTTGATAAAATTTTGTAAAAATGATGCCTAACGCACCTCCATGATATTAATATTGCAGTATCTTTATTAATACTGCAACGAATATCATTATATTTTATCTGCGTAATGAAAATTTGCATCCGGCTTACGTAAACGTGTCAGCGTCATTACTTTTAAGTGGAAATGTACTTAGCTGCTAAATTAGCTCGAAGCCTAAAGTTACTAGTCTACATATTATTTTTAATTCTTATATTCCATTCTTTCAACTAAATCACCTTTCTGGTAATATGTCACTATAATAACTTGGCAACGGTGCAGTGTGACTTATGACGCGGTCATCGGCACAGATTTTGGTATTTGGAATTTTTTTAGGGTTCCGTAGCCAAACGGTATAAAACGGAACCCTTATAGATTCGTCATGTCTGTCTATCCGTCCGTGCGTCAGTATGTCACAGCAATTTTTTCTATCGGGTCTTCGTAGTTGAAACTTTGTAGGTTGTGTATTCTGTGAACCGCTATTCGAATTTTGAATAAAAAATAAATAAATAAAAATAAAGCACTCCATTTATAGAACTGAATCTAAAAATATTTTTTTTTCGTCCAAGCTGTATGTTAGGGATGCTTATGAATTGGTCTTTCAAAATGACACTAAGGTTACTAAAACCATTTTTCGGGAAATCAATTGTTTGAAATATAGAAGCTTCCAAAGTGAAAAAAATAATGTGTCCGTCGCCGCTTAAAAGTTAGAAAGGGGGGGGCTCTAACTTTTAAAATAAGAAAGTGAGAAATTCAAAAAAATATATGCTTTAGATCTCAACAGAAATTTTTGACTTTTTTTTTGAATTAGTTTGAGAGACATATCACTATTAGTTTTTAAGAAATAATACATTTTCTCTTGATGGTTGGTACGGAACCCTAGGTGTGCGAGTCCTACCCGCACTTGGCTGGTTTTTTAGGGTACAGTTCGGCAAATCACCATAGCTTGCTAGTCAAATTAGTCAACGCGGTTGACTTGTCAATTAACTAACGATATTTCTACAGATAATTATAATCTTTGTAAAAGTGACATCACTTTATTTTTAAAACAACCGACTATCAAGAACAAATCTAATTAATTTCGAGCTAAGACAAAATTTATAAAAACTATTTCTTTTCTTTAATAATTTTATTCTCATAACCTAGTTTCGATATCACGCAACGAAGAAGTATGTTATAATTTTAGCAGAAGGCTGACTATAATTATCAATAGGAGGGAGCATAGTTAATGGGGTTTCGAGTGTACACCGTGTTTGGGAAGACCAAGTGTGAGTCGATCTATTTCCAAAAGCGCGAACTGGTTGGAAGAGTCCTTTGGCGGTCATTGGAAAAGATCATGTCGGATAATAATGATGAAACTAGCGTTATATATAGCTAAGAGATAATTCTATCTACAGCTATAGAGATATCACTTCGAAACAGACACTCTGGCTGAATTTCATCAATTTCTATGATAATATCTTCGTCGTTTATTCGAGTGTACTTACTTTTTATTTGCGTAGAGTATCTACTATCTCGTAGAGAGCTACACAATAAGCTATTGAATAAATTGTGACGTCAATCACTTGAAAAGCGAGCCCAAGTTACGTCGACTACATTTGAATACTATTGTATTGTCTTATCATAACCGTTTTGATATTTTGGTAATGACTATATTTTAGAGACAAAATTATGAAGGCATTTTACATTGAATAAACAAGCGATCTTTTTATAGACTTATTAAGTGATGGGCTTGAGTCTTCTTTGTAAAAGGCTAATTAAATGTGTAAAATTCTAAGTTGTTCTGAGATATGTCTTGAGATTTTCCACATTGATGTAAACTGTCTACTTTAACGGGTAGTGGCTTTACAATGTAAAGATTGAAATAATATAATTTAAATACTAAAAATACGGTGTTCCTTCACTCAGTCCGATGAACTGTTTAAGTTTTAGCAAATTAAATTTTACCATTAATAAGATCCCGACTTTTCAACAGCTATTTTTCAGTTCAAAAGTCGAAATTTCAAAATAACTGAAAAATATCGCCGTAATCTAAAAAAAATACGTGAATATTAAGGAGGTTAAATTACCCACATAAACCGCAATATGTTGTAGTGGTTACATTGAATAGACGTAGTATCATCTAGATAAACATTTTCATTACAAAAAAAACAACTTTAAACGGATTTTACATCCGCCATATTTACTCTACCTTCACAGCAGCAGGTTGTAGAAAAGCTTCTCAAACGTGAGGTTTGTCAAATAATTAAATAAACCGCGATAAGACGGATCACACACGGCACGCGGTTGGCGGTGAGGCGGATCTCAAGTTACATTGGTCTCTATGAAATCCGTTGATACCTAAATTTTTTTAAAAATGAAATTCTTGATCCGCGCGGTTACGCGGTTGCCTGTGTGTGAGGCACAGCACTCTCCGCGCGGCCGTCCGCCGCGGTCGCGGCGAGAGCGCTGCTCGACCGCGCGGTCTGGCGGTGTACGTGTGTTAGGTATCAACGGATTTCATAGAGCCCAATGTAACTTGAGATCCGCCTCACCGCCAACCGCGTGCCGTGTGTGATCCGCCTTAATCCCGTTTAAGTTGTTATATTGTATGTTATATTCGCATATATTTAGAAATTATATCAATGTTATTATTCCAGCTATGGCTGACTCTAGCGGAGAAGCACCTGACAGCACGCGGCGTGGATTGGCCGCGCGCGGAGCGCTCCTGCTTCCGCGGCACCGCGCAGCCCGATGATACTGAACTGAGTGCACAGATCCTTAAGGTAGCACACACAGATTGTATCGCGCACAGAGAGCACGTCCTTAACATCACGTTCTGATCTTAAGTTGAGGGCACGTATCTTTATGGTATCACACACAGAGAACACAGACCCTTAGAGCCAGCGCATACATACTACTTGTAGCATCGGCGATTGACGATTTAGACACCTTTTAGAAGCTGAATGTTGCGACCAGACGCTCACCAACGCACAGTTAAAAACGCTGAACGAAGCGATTTAGTCGCAAAGCGACTGCAAGTGCTACGTGTCTAGCATCGGCGCAGTCGCTCCAATACCGCGGCTGAACACACAGAGTCGCTAAATCGTGATGCAACATCGATGCTACTAAAAGTATCGTGTGTGTTGTCGCCTGTCGCCCTTAATGTCACGTTCTGATCTCAAACTGAGTGCACAGATCCTTAAGGTTCGGCTGTTGAGCACGAAACGCTTACTCATACAATGTGCAACTACAGAGAGGGCTCTAAAGCTCAGTTTCACGTATCTTGTGTGTAGTAAGATAAAAATGGCAATTTGCTTTGTACACTTGATACCTCGGCACATTATGCAAGGCATTTTATTCGCATTTATTTTATAGGACTTGCACAGAACTGGCTGTTCCCTGTTTTGCGGGGCGGAGGGAAGAGAGAACCAAGCTATGTTGCGACGGGTGCTACTAGCATATGCAAGGTATATCTCACTGTAGTAGAAGTATATTAATATTTAATACACTATACTGATTTCAAAGCATCATGTACTATATACATCATCATATCATATCATATACTATAAACACTAATACACTGATTTCAAAGCATCATATAGAAAGATATTTTTTTTTTTTTTTATGATATAGGAGGGCAAACGAGCAGCCGGAGCCATTTTCATGACTACCGACTCCCACAAACATCCGCATAGAGGCTATACAGATGCGCTGCCTTCCTTTCTCCTCCCACCTCCATGGGCCACCGGCTACTTACACACCGCACGAAACGCGACAGCACAGCTGTCACTTTACGCCAGTCTCGTGTAAGCGAGAGGTACCTCCCCGGTCGTGCCGGCCCAATTCGACTGCATGCAAGCATGCAGTGTGGCACTACCTCTTACCAAACAAACTACTCTTTCTCTAGAAACTCTTTTAAATATCTTATTGTTTTTATTAATCTCGATCAACATGTAAAGTATCGAAGACCATTGTGACTCAATGTACCTACACCGTAATTTTTATCGCCCGACTACATTCCATTGTGAAATCTGAGACAATTGAATCTGAGAATAAAATAAATCTTTATTTTTCTCTTTACAAGATTACAAAGGAAATTGTATATTGATTAGTACTTAAAAAAAATTATTTTAAAATATCTTTCTTAAAGACTGGCGTCAATACTAGAGGAATAAAGCCGTGTTACAACAGATCATCTGTACCTCACACTCTTAGAACATAACAATAATATTATGAAAGATAATGAAAAGGATACTTTGTTAACCATTTATATTTCTTCTTTCAGATGGAATAAGGACGTAGGATATTGCCAAGGCTTCAATATGTTAGCAGCTATTATATTAGAAGTTATGGAGAAATCGGAGCCTGACTCGTTGAAAGTAAGGAACACAACCACATTACGACTTTGTTGTAATACTGGTTATCCAACCGAATGAGATAGATATTTTAATACTCAATATATATATTGAGTATTAAAATAGTGAGTATCTAATATATAAAATTCTCGTGTCACAGTTTTCGTTGCCATACTCCGCCGAAACGGCTTGACCGATTCTCATGAAATTTTGTGAGCATATTGAGTAGGTCTGAGAATCGGCCAACATCTATTTTTCATCCCGATATTCCCACGGGATCGAAAGTTACGCGGGTGAAACCGCGGGGCGCAGCTAGTAATTTATTTATATTTAAAAATGATATCCCAAAAATTATCATTTCAATTCTCTTTACTGTTACTTACGATTACTCTGATTAAAAAAGTGTTAAATCATATGTTATTACGAGTACGAATTAATCATAATTGTATGAATTTTTTCGATGTATGAATTTGCTTATTTAAGAGCTACACAAGCAATACAATTGTTTGTTTCTCCAAATAAATATTAATAATAAAGAAAAGATAAACCAATTATTTATAGAACTGAAAACAAAACTTCATAAGCTACATATTATAACATTTTAATATAAAATGCTACACGTAGCCCTTTTATGCTACGTGTAGCAGTAGCAGTAGAAGACGTTACATCAACTCAAGTTGTATTAGATTAGCTCCCTTTCCTGTTTGCTAAACTCATACTACTTTTATACGTACGTGTATACGTGTTCCCTTCCAGTGGTGTAGCATGGTCTGGTGGGGCCCTGTATCCTTATGAAGGGTAAAGATTTCTCACAAAAGAAAAATAAATGTTTGCTTGCGCACATTGGGGACCCCCGTGGCCCGGTGGGTCCGTATAATTGATACGGCAAATACGGCGGTAGCTACGCCCCTGTTCCCATCCTAAGTAATATATTTATGCAGGTGATGATATATCTGGTGGAGGCGGTGCTGCCTGAAGGCTACTTCTCCGACGACCTGCGCGGGCTGTCGGCCGACATGGCGGCCTTCCGCGACCTGCTGCGGATACGGCTGCCGCGGCTGGCCGGCCACATGGACCATCTACAGAAAATATCCGATGGTGAGATGTGTTCGAGTTCAGATATTGTTAACCCTTTATATTTATTGTTACATAAGACGTGATGGCTTTATGCATGTACGGGTGGAAACTAGAAGTCAAAGATACAACATGATCTTCTACCCCCCAGTCATGATAGCTCATAGAGCTCTTCTAGCACATAACCCGTGTCGGCCACTTTTTAGCTGCCGCGCGTCCTCTGCCAAGATAACAATAGTATAACCTATTAATCGCAATAGTCCGGTTTGCCTTCTCCCAGTAGCTGGGAAAGAAGGGGGGGTCTGCACCCCCAGCGACCACAAATTACAGAGGCTCGAGCTACCTTAGGGCACTCGCCTCTCATACAGACGAAGCTGCACTGGGCTTTCAGTTCTGCTATCGTTGATATATCTAAAAAAAAAATGATCTTCTATTCCTATTGTGGAACTCATTAGATTGGCTATTAAACTATTGACTAAACGATACGTGAAAGTTCAGAATAAGGTAGAGTGATCGTTGCACCAACACATGCTGCATTGCAACCTAAAATTGTAGGCTATGCTATCATGTTTCCTGCTCTTTGTAAGTAGCCGGTGGCCCTTTAGGACGGAGGCTGATGGGCGAAAGCTAATGCATTTTCAGTGTGGACGTTTGTGAGCATCGGTGTTATTTTTATAGCATAAGGGGGCAAACGAGCAATCGGGGCCTTTTGATGACTGCAGACGCCCATGGATCGCATGATTCGCATGATAAAAAATTATTAGGTTAGACACCAAATGGCTTCGATTGCTAAATTGTCCCTCATTGCGTAAAATGATTGACTATAACGTTTTTAGTAAGAGGTAATGCCACACTGCATTTATGCATGTAGACGAATTGTGCCGGCACGACTGGGGAGGTACCGGCGTAAAATGACAGCTGTACTGTCGCGTTTCGTGCGGTGTGTAGCCGGTGGCTCACGTTGGTGGGAGGAAAGACTTTGTATCTGTATAGCCTATATCCGGATGTCTATGGGCGTCGGTAGTCATAAAAATGGCTCCGACTGCTCGTTTTTCCTCCTATGCTATTAAGAAAAACACTTGAAATGCTTCCAGGTGGTGGCATCGAACCCCCGCTGCCAGACGTGTTCACGATGCAGTGGTTCCTGACGCTGTATGCCACGTGGCTGCCGCGCGACTCGCTGCTGAGGATATGGGACCTCGTGCTGTTGGACGGCAACGAGATATTGTTGCTCACGGCGCTCGCCATCTGGGATATGCTACAGGAGTGAGTTCCTTATCTATATCTCTATACAGGGTTAAATTTTGGTCATCGGCCAAATTTTATAATAAGGTAGTAAACACGAATCCAAGGGTGTGTTTTAAATTCCATCGACTAATTGTCATATTTTGTGAAATCTATTCTGACGGACGCTAGGCCGCTTCAAGGACATATAAAACAGAATTCATTGCTACTGTCGCCGCGCCGAACGGTTGCATAGTGCGCGCCATTTTAGTTGTCTACACCTTAATATTTTTAGTGTTGGACAAAAAATTATTTTATAAAATTTTTCATTCTTTTTTTATTTCATAAATCGAATGTATGTGTATGTATGATTCTGAACCAAATCTGAAAATTCGGCCGGCAGCCCAAATTTAACCCTGTGTTTATAAATTTCTCGTGTCATTTTAGTCGAGTTTTTTTATTAAATCTTCAGCTGTGTTAGCTGTGTAAAAACAAACCAAATTAAATGTCATTCATGCTGACAATGAGATACAAACAGATAGACGGAAAGATTGCCTGTCTTAAATACGATTTAATAATACTCGCTTTATTTCAGTCGCATAATATCTGCGCGGTCCGCGGACGAGTACTACAGCGTGATGGGCGGCGGCGCGGGCGCGGTGTGGGCGGCGGGCGAGGCGCTAGTGGC
>LUGF01051479.1:188780-204985 GCA_001625245.1 Calycopis cecrops | reverse complement strand
TAACACAAGTCCTTACGGTACTTAGCACGAGGCTAGACTAACGTGGTGTATTAAGTCCACAGATATTATTATATTATTATTATAATAACCACTTGATAAGATCCTTGAGAGAATAGTCAGTAGAAAAAAAAAATGGTTTTGGTATCTTATCTATGAGAAATTAAAATTAAAAAAATGTGAAATATTTCAAATTTTATATGTATTTTTCGACGATATACCTTATTTAATTTAATATAATAATAGCTTACCAATAAACTAGAGCATATTCTTTACTATCATGCATTTAAAGTTTGATTATTGTATTACCCATGAATTACATAAAACCAGGTGCGCAAGACGTAAACGCTCCTAAGATAGAAGGTATCTTCGCTATATATTGTATGCGCTATATTTTTTCTTATGGTATACGAGCAGTCTGAGCCATTTTCATGACTACCGACGCCCATAGACGCATAGAGACTATACAGACGCGCTGCCCTCCTTTCTCCTCCCCCTCCTTGGACCACCGGCGACTTACAAACCGCACGAAACACGACAGCATAACTGTCGTGTTTGTGCGGCTTTACTTTCACTTTACGCCAGTCTCGTGTAAGTAAGCAAGAGGTACCTACCCGGTCGTGTCGGCCCAATTCGGCTGCATGCTAGCATGCAGTATGCCACTACCACTTACTAAAGAAAATATAAAATGTTTTGCACTTGTTATATTATGATTATCATTATGTACACATGTTAATATCGTATACTAATTAATTTTATTGCTGAATGTGTCTACATTATTTTTATAATAGAAATTAGTATGTATTTATTCTCTTTGTGACCAGGATCGGCTAAAGTATTTGCATTTTGTGTCTAATTACGCTTAAATATATTTGAATACTAGTGGACCCGACAGGCATTGTCTTGACATTATCAGAAAATATGTTGCCATGGTAACGTGTAATGCTATGTGGCCGAATTTGTAAACCCATTAGTTTGCCCTATATTGTATTTCAAGTCGATATACCGGTTGCAGCATTAATATATATTGATAAATTATAGCCTATATATTACCGAGAACAAATACCTATAGAACAAAAAGGTTTCATCAAAATCCGTTCAGTAATTTTTGCGTGAAAGCCGCACAAGACAGACAGAATGAAGTTTTCTACAGTTTTGTCATATGTATAGATAATCCTATTATATGAATATAAATTTGAACAATACTACTATACTATAATATGATAAATATGATAATAACTGCCAAAATATACATTACATTTTGTCAGTTATTATCAATGTCCTTGCGAAATAAACTTGTTCCCTTACTATGTGAGTTTGATTGCTTTATTTGCCTAGCACCATGTAAGACCTTGGGGAACGTGGATACGTGCAATTAGCGATAAGCTCCCATTGAAGTGGTAGTCTTGAGATAATTCTAATCAAACAAATGACGTTGAATGAAGTACGGCAAGAGAATCATTAGGCATGAATTTGACTACCATGTTAGTTTAGTGTCAAGCATGTCTCACCTTTAAGTGTTCGAATCATAAGTCGGACCAAGGTCTTAAAGGGATTCGACAAATTTTAATAAAAATCAGAAATTACGAAGATGGCAGGTTAACTTTTCCGTGCTTATTAGAACACAAGCTGTCTGTCGCTTTATTTCTTTTGGGAGGAATACAGGAATGAGGTAATTAGGATTGCACTTGTTTCTAAGCACAAAGTTGTTGTTGTTGTTGTTAATATGTCCTGAGCATATGAATTCCTCTATCTAGAAATGGACACTACGAAATATGGCCCAGAACAAAACATTTTTTAGAGTAAATACTTCTTTAGTGGCGATATAACTGGCAAATATATTAAGTGTTCCCGTAACACAGGGAATGTCATGCCAACTCGTAGTGCGGCGACATAAGTGTGTGCTACTAAATACAGATATTGTTACTTGATAGTCGGTCATCTATCCATAGTCATAGGCCTGTTGCTTATTGCTAATGTTTGTTACTTTTGTTTATATATTTTAAGGGTTTTAATGTACATTGATTTTTTTTTGTTTGTCGTAATTAGAAAGAAGAATTAAGCATATTCGCTTGAACGGTTCGCATTTCGCAATGATCATTTTCGTCTTAAAGGGTTCATTCGCGGGCAATCAAACATCGCACATAGAGCCAAAACACATTTGATAATTAAATTAACATTAAAAAAAATATGAAAATAAAAAAAAAAACAAATTCAATGAAGTGGCAACCATTTTCTGATATGTAACAATAGCTCTTTCTTTTAGCAACGATCTCAGGTGTATTCCAAGTTTATTTCAACATTACTGGCGTAAAAAAGTAAATATGCATAATCATTTTAATAACATCAATTTAATATTTCAGCGCCGAAAAATTTGACGCGCTGTTTTGTTGAAGAGAAACACATGGCGGTGTTTTTAATCACGAAAGTGAAAAGAGCTTCCACTGCACGATGTTCTCGCGGATATAAATAGCTGCATATTTGTACTTCTTACGTGCCCACTAGCCATTTCATTTCTTTTTTTTTATAGTCTACAGCAGCAAACGAGCAGTCGCAGCCATCGTGACTACCGACTCCCATGTACATCCGAATAGAGGTTACACGTCCTCCCCTCCTCATGGACCACCGAGTACTTACACACCGCACAAAACGCGACATCGCTGCTGTCACTCTACGTCGGTCGCGGTATCCTACAAGACTAGTTCCTGCAGAAAGAGAGTATATATTTAACTCGTCATTAAAAGAGTGTGATATAAACCCCAGCTCACTCTGATAATGAACCTTTACACGCCGCTCATTAAACTACATGACAGTTATTTATATAACTGTTGAACGTCCGCCCTCCGAATTACGGTACACGTTAATTAAACTCAAACCGACGTTACATGGACCGTGTACCAACATACACGCATGGGCTGACGTCACACGGACCGTGTACCAACATACACGCATGGGGTGACGTCACACAGACCGTGTACCAACATACACGCATGGGCTGACGTTACACAGATCGTGTACCAACATACACGCATGGGCTGACGTCACACAGACCGTGTACCAACATACACGCATGGGCTGACGTCACATAGACCGTGTACCAACATACACGCATGGGCTCACGTTACACAGACCGTGTACCAACATACACGCATGAGCTCACGTCACACAGACCGTGTACCAACATACACGCATGGGCTGACGTCACACAGACCGTGTACCAACATACACGCATGGGCTCACGTTACACAGACCGTGGACCAACATACACGCATGAGCTCACGTCACACAGACCGTGTACCAACATACACGCATGGTTTGACGTCACACAGATCGTGTACCAACATACACCATGTACCAACGTACACGTCCTACTTCATATTACTACTAATATTATAAACATTTCGTAAAGCTTTTTAGCAAATATTGCACTCGCAATTGACAAATTGCATCAAAATCACCGTAAAGTATTGATATAGGTAAAACCCGGATAGTCGCCTCGAGGGGATAGTTGCCTCAGTTTCAAATACTCTATGTTACGCTTGTGGATAGTGTTAGTTTTTGATCACATTCAAAAGTATCCCCCACACAGACCTCAGTGCCGCATAAGCCGTTAAAATAGACGCATGTGTATTGTCTGTGTGAACGAAAATCTTCCGCGGTGACACATTGACAAGCGTCAGAATGAAATAAGTGAGTGTTCTATGTTAAATAATTTTATTAATGATTACAATTATAGTAAAATTTTTGTTCCTTTGCATGAACTTGGGCTTAAATTGCACTGTTTATTACGTTTTATTGCTAAATATTTCTTATTTATTTAGTAAATAAAAAGGGCAAGTATCCGTATCAAAAAGGATAGTAGCTCCACTTTTTTTTGCGGATAGTTGCCCAGGGGCAACTAAGGGCAACTATCCGTAAGCATAACCTTTAACGAGAAAAGACAGATTTTTCTTGGTGGTTTTGGTTTTACTTTACTAATCTTACTTTACTAAGAGGTAGTGTCACACTGCATACTTGCATGTAGCCGCATTGGGCCGGCACAACCGGGGAGGTACCGCTCGCTTACGTGAGTTCAGCGTAAAGTGTCAGCTGTGCAGTCGCGTTTCGTGCGGCCGGTCAGTTTTTTTTTTTTGTTTCACCGGCCAGTAGCCGGTGGCCCATTGGAGATGGGAGAAGAAAGGAGCGCAGCTCACCCGTATAGCCTCTACACAGGCGTCGCTAATCATGAAAATGACTTCGACTGCTCATTTGCTCCCCTATACAATAGAAAAAAATATCTTAAATAAAATAAACACTTACTCAACAGTAAAATACTTTTGTTGTAATTACAAATTTAGAGTTTAAGTTTAATTATTACTTAATAAAAGATTAATTTAATAAAGAATTAATAAAGAAAATTGGCTTAATAAAAAAATATATAATCTGTTTTTATTATTTAATACAGTAAATAATAAAAACAGATTATTCATATCATACAAGTTATTTTTTATTTGAGAAGCACATAGCCAAGCATCTATTCTCATATGAGGCAAGTATCCCCCGAAGTAATTTTAAATTTAGGCTACTATCCGCCATAGTAGGCAACTATCCCATTCTTTAGAGGTCCAGTAAAACAGGATTTACTCAAAATTCATAATATTTACATGTAAAAAAATAGTCTACTATGAAAGACTAATAAACTATCTATACGTATATAATTAGAATAAAAAAATAACTATTACCCATTTTCAATAAAAGAGCCTTTTTTAAAAGTGCGGCAACTATCCGGGTTTTACCCTACTGTAAACGGGACTTAATCGCGTTATAAAATCGAAGTATTTACCTCGACTCTCGACGTTTTGGCCGCAATGGTCGTAGACTCGCAGTCTAAGTCCAGTTTACAGTATATAAATAAGAATACAAATCGTGAAAGCTTAAAACAATTCACCGTAAAGTAGCAGCTATGGTGCGTACGTACGTACGTATGAGTTACCGGCGGTCCATGGAGAAGGAGGAATGAGAGGGTAATGTATCTGCAGCACCGATAAACTTATGGAAATAATATGGATTATCCATTAAATAGTTATATGATGTCGAAGCAAATAGCGATAGATAACAAAAGTACTTTCAGTGAAGTCGTTAGCTGACATTGCAACTTGGATCATACGCGTATATGTACAAAAAGTATATTGAAATTAAAATCTGTATTGTCCGTAGTAAATCCTTAGTATAGTGCCGCACTCCAAGTTTGCATGCAGCCGAATTGGGCCGGCACGACCGGGGAGGTACCTCTCGCTTACACGAGACCGGCGTAAAGTGACAGGTGTGCTGTCGCGTTTCGTACAGTGTGTAAGTAGCCGGTGGCCCATGAAGGTGGGAGGAGAAAGAAGGGCAGCGCAACTGTGTGGCTTCTATGCGGATGTCTATCGGCGTTGATAGTCATGGAAATGGCTCCGACTGCTCGTTTCCCCCCTATACCATAAAAAGGCGTATCGAAATGACGCAAACCATTAGTACAAAATGTTTCAACCCATTTTTACTACTATTCAGGAGTTTAAAGGTTTTTCGAGCCTATGTACCCGAGTACATATATTTCTATGTTGCCGGCACAGTATAAGTTATTCACTGTAGGTAACCCAAAAGGGATTCATATTCCATACAGCATCGTTGCCCTCTTCATTCATGGCTGCATGCATTTAAGAGTATGACATAACTAGGTGCACCCGCGGTTTCACCCGCGTAAATTTCGTTCACGTGGAAAATAAAAAATCATCCCATGCCTTGGGATGATCTACCCATAGGATTTTTTTTTCGGGATAAAAACCGCGTTAATCCGATTTACCCTCTTTGTGTGTGCCAAATTTCATGAAAATCGGTTTAGCAGTTTTTGCGTGAAGGAGTAACAAACAAACAAACATGCAAACATTCGCTTTTATAATATTAGTAGGTTTAGTAGGATAGTATGATCTTAGTAATGAAAGCCAAAAGTCACCAGTTTAAAGCCCGTCTAAGTCATAATTTTTTTTTAAAATACTTCCTTCGTACTGACATTATGAATGCGAAAAATATGTATGTTTTGGTTGAAAGGCAATGCTCCATTTCAAATGTAGTCTTGGACCATTATATTATGCGTGGAGAAAATATACTCTGCTTGAAATCTCCTGCATCACAAAAACTAAAAACTCTAATAATGGGCTAATGGGCTACCCAAAAACTAGGTTATACAAATTGTAGGTGTTATCAATATGTGATGACATTCAGATTTTGACCTCCTCCCACTTTTGACCGTTTGGAGCTTCTAGCACGATGTCACATTTTGTATGTGACCTAATTTACGCATATTAATTTTAATTCTTTTATTTTAATTTTACGCCTCAATCATGGCAAATTAAAATATATTTTAACAATATGGTTGAAACAATCTGACTGAAGTATTGTTAATCAACAACAATCAATCTCTAAAATCAAAGTGAAACTGAATTTGTTAGTAGCTTATTCACGTCTTTATCCAGACTGTAGTCGGATATACAAAAGATGGTGTCTTACGTTTAGATAAACTACTTTTCCCTAGGTACACTAAAAATAACTGTTGCACAGGCAGGCGTCCTCTATAGTTAACTGTGTAACTTAGTTTAAACTCCAAGCAACAGCAACGTATGTTCTGGGAACTCGATTACACCAAGAACAAGCCTTTGTGGTAGTCACAAGAAAAAAGAGCAGTTAAACATCCAGTAGAGAAAATGCTACATGCATCTTTGATAATAAATTACATCTACATACACACAATAGTATATGAATAAACATATTGATAACAATAACATGAATAGAAATTCCGATGCGTAAACTTCTACAGGCCACGGAATGATTTAAAGAATCACAGCTGACACAATATCAGAATAAACTCGATAAGTAAATCTTTATAAAAGAACATTTTCATATATATAAAAAATTTTATAAAAACTTTTTGTAAATATGGATGGAATCTACTTATTTGTTGCCTTCCTTTGAATAACTTATATTGTATAGATAACGAGAAAATCTCTTTAAAAAAATATTCGTAATGGTATTTTCTCACCCAAATTACGCCCTCGAAACAAGTTCTTAAGAGATGAATAATATATTATTTAACAAACTAATGCCAACGATGTGAACTCATTTACAGGGGCCGCAATTCATCGATGGACCCGGCGCGAGACGAGAAAGGAGCGGTAATTAGGAATCTCCGTATTTACGTAGATTAGATAATATTAGTAGATTCTTAAATGTTGGAGGGACTCCGCTCGTAACGTACAAACCAAGTTCATTTTATTCGCTCTTTTAATATATTTTCTGTTCTTACATGAATACATGCATTTCTTGACGAAAATACTCATTTAACTGATCAAAACTTTACAAAGAACTCGACCAGATATTGAACTAATAACAAGTCCAGTCATCCTGATACACATAAACATGCCGCGTTCTATTCATTCGTTTATAGACTATTAAATATTCCTTTAAATGAACAGGACTTTAAAGAAGTTTTGAGTATTCTCATACATATTGCTCGTAATAACGGTTAAAATAAGGGAGTTATTGACAACATTAATAACACAAACAAAAGACTCGTAGAAAAATCTTTATACTCCGAACAAAAAGATGATACTCTAGATAGTTAATTGGTTAAAATATCCTATGTATGTCCACAATCTTACAAATTCTCAAGAATTTTAACAACTACTGATAGAAAAATTGATTTCTACTCAACGGGTACTTTAAAAATACAAATTGGTAAGGACAAAGTACCAACAGAGGACCGAAGCGGGATAAAAGGTTAGGCACTACCTCTTCGTAATTAATTAAACCATCATTGTCATCATGTTAATTACATAATTAATTCACCATAATTGTCATTTTTCAGAACTTATATTTTCGTGAATTCACAATAACAGCAACAAACAAAGCAATTTAACACTGACGATCATTTGCGATGGATACTTTCTATGGGATTAAGTGAAACTGGCAGACGGTTCGTTAATGGTAAGTGTTTTCCGATACCCATAGACATCTGCAACATAAATGCTTTCAGCTCAGTTTTAAAAGCCGGGTATAAAGTAATACGAGGCGCGCCGCTACCACCCGCGACGAATTTACACAGTTATTTTCGATCACTGCGTTAATACCATATTCAATGGCAACATATTGTGTCGGAGTGTCAGAACTCTGGTTGACAAAAATAACTGAAATAAAGATCACCATTTTTATTTAGAATAATCAGGTTTATAAACATCTCATGCATTCTAATTTCTTATATTAAAAGGCAGATTACGCTAAAGAAAAGATACTTCAGTGACGACCGTATTTGGATTTTTAAAAAATGTATCGCCGTTTTATTAATATCCTAACCATTATTAGCCAGTTTATATACTCTGTTTGACAGTCGGAAGCTACTGAAATCCATCTCCAGCTTTTCGACATGAACCATTTGTCCTTTCAACGTTTGATCGGGTGAAATTTTTATGCAATTGAAGTTGCAAATGCAAGCAAGGCTACGTAGCTGATTCCTACAAACCGGTTAGCTCTCAGGAATTTATTTAAGATAACATTACTGAAGATGATATTTTCTCAAACACTTTAGAGATCTAAAAAAAACTGCACAGACAGATCACGTAATATACAACTTCATGACTTATTCTCGTTGACGGATCTCACACTATACATATTACATAATATGATCTTTAAAAATAGCCCCAAGAAAAAGGTTCCAGGTATAAATATAAAAATCTTACTCGTTTTCTGTGCGTGATAAAATCGTTTGTGTAGGTGGAAGTGTCATAAAATGTCCTACATTTAATGGAGCGCAGGAATAACTTTTAAGGAGAAAATATTTTGGAAGACATTTTGATGTTTTTCAGTCAGCCCACGGGGTGATTTTCCACATGCGAGGTTATCAATAAGATTTTGTATATTTTCACTTGTAAAGTATTCAAAGTAAACCTCTGAAATTAAAATATGTATATTGTATGGACATGCGAAATATCCAGCCTCGAGTATGTTTAGCAGAATATTGCTATTCTAAACTGACGACTGGAAAGTATCTATTGCTTACATAGTACTGCCTTAAAGTACCAGCCAAGCCACCATACTTAGTGCGCCATATGAGTTTGGGAAGACTCATTAGAGGAAAGAAGAGAATAAGAGGCAACTTATGTATAACAAAAAACACAATTCAGTTCCTCTTACGAAATCACCCCTAAAAAAATATTCACCAACCAAGATGAAAGATGACACATGAAATAGTAATCCCCGTTTAAGAGTTGTACTACAGTTTTCTATAAGCATATTTTGCCACCAGGTGAATGGACTACTTATTTGAGTAGAAAAAAAGTTCGCCAGGCCGTGTACAAAGGTATCGTAGGTATATACACCAGATGTCTAGGTACTCTAATATTCTCAACTTCAGACTTGTTCAGTTATAGGCGGAAATTTACAAAGCCAAGAGATGCACTCCAGGCCGGAACTTATATGGGTCATCTAGACACGTCGCGCGTCCTCTAGACGTCAGGCAAGATTGTAACTAGCCTATTTTCTATTAAGAGATAATTTTAAGACTAGAAATATATTACAAATAGAAACCTTAATGATGTTATTTTTCGCTATATATTTGATCAAAAAGCAAATAATAATCTATGCAGATATCACAGATGCATTTCCGGAGGTCTGTCTTAAAAATTGCGAATAACTTGCAACGTACGTATTAAAGTTAATAAGAGATAAACCTTTTAACATGCCCAATAAGCATAGATGTTATCTATTTATACCCTTATTTAAAGTATATTGTATTGCACTCAGTGTCATCACGTTACCACGGCTAGCTTAACGACACGTCGAATTTAAAATCCGCCAGGCTGTTCAGGTTGTAGCACAAATACTAATCTTATCTTATCTTAAAATACTAAATCTTTGCATACTAAACTAAAACTAAAAGTGTAATATGAACCATACGTTTATCTTATTAGATTAGGCTAAAACGATTATTAGACTAGTTGAAAAAATTAATACAAACACATTTCAACGAAACTAGTCCTAGAGAACAATCGAACTTTTTGAAAATAAATTATTTACTACTTTGCAATTAGCCTACTCACCATAAACATCCCGAATTGTATACATCGGGCTTGCGTTCGCTTGTAACACATTCTTGCAACTGGATTTAGAACATTTCTCGGAACTTTATGTTACACGTTAATATTCCAAAACATTGTAGAAACTCGCATAATTTGTGTTTTGTTTAGACGTTTTCAAATCTACTTTAGGATTCCTAAAAGCTAATCAGAAGTCTAATCGATTTATATGAGTGATTAATTTATTAAAACGCAAATCTGTTACACGTTCATTTGATTTATTTTCTGTTCTAATTCGCTTGGCGAGATGATGTTTTAAAGAGGATAGGGACCCTTTTTTCCCAGCTTCGAAACGAAGAGTTGTAGTGTTATCTCTTTCTATTTCACAGGATGTCGTAAATTATTGTGGCTTTCCTGAAAAATGTGTACTGATCGCGAGCTGTAGTACCGCTCCGTCACATAAGATGCGACCATTGGCCAAATTCGACTGTGTGCATCACGGAGAAGTAGAAACCTCTTACGAAAAGGATAGAGGAAATAGGATAATTGGACTAAGAAAAAATAAATAACAATATTATTTGTTTTATATATTTAATTTTAAAGATTATATTAAGAATATAAATGTGAGAACCTTATGCTGTCTAACGCTGAGACAAAGTTTAATAATAAATAATAATACTAGGTATAACAAAAGGCACTTGGATACAGTGAGCTATACTTAACAATACTCTTAGATTTTGTTGCGATTAAAAGAACTATATTTTTTGGTATTCTTTGGTAAAAGCCAAATCCACAATACCTATACTAGATTGTAATAGAAAATAGGAATAAATAAATTTAAGATTATTTATAATATACATTGTAAATATTTCGTTTCTTTTTCGAGTTTCGAGCTCTCTAACGACTGTCGGCTTACTTAGTTGGTGAGCAAATAACGTAGAAGTTTATTAATTTAAAGTCGGCGAAACTTGTAAGTTTTTAATGGTAAATACAAGTAATTTTGTATTTTACGAAGAATGTTTCACAGAGATGGATTAATGTGTCACTAGGGAATTGGAAAGTAGTTTCTGACTGTTTCAATATTTATGAAGATCGAGTCTCAGAGGGGCAGAAAATGTTGGCGACATATGTTTCTGGTGGCAAAACAACATTACTTGTCAATACGATTTTAAGTTAGAGCGAGTACCTCGCTGCATTGTAGCCGAATTGGCCGGCACGAGCGGGGAGGTAACCCTCGCTACGTGGTACTAGCGTATAATACTCGACAGCTGTAATTGCTTGCGTGTTTCCTGTGACCCGTTGAAGAACAGCGCGTCTTCATAATAACTATGCGGATGTAAAACGTCACAAAGCTCGGTCTGCTCATTTGTCACCTTATCCTATAAAAATCTACTTTTTAAACTGTCTATTTATTTATTTATTTATATGGAGAACGATACAGAAACAATTACATGTTAGATATGTATTGTACAATATTGAGTTACAATTCTATAATTAATAAATTGTTCCCTTGGAGTCTTAGATCATTTAGTAATTGGAGTCTCACTGAGAACATACAATTGTTTTTTTTTTTAATTTTGAAATAAGAGCAATATAACTTAAATTAATTAATATTATCAAATCATATATTTTATTTTGTCTTTAATTAAAAAGAAAACAAATTTTTATTTATATTTCCTATGACCTAGTAGGTACATTTATCGTTTTTTTTAAATAGGCCAGTTCAGCTAGCAGTAAGTGACTAAGTATATTTAAATATTGACGAGCATTGACCTAGTGGCCAGAATACTGAAATTGAACGCTGTGGTTATGGATTTTATTCATTGCGGTCGAAATATGAATATGCGTTGATATATTATGTTACTCGAATTGTCCAACCTGTATATTACTATATATGTAATGTTTATCCATGCATATAATGGTTATTCCAGATACATGTTTCGTTAAATCTATATTCCAAATGTCATATTTTGGTAGCTAAATGCCACACCCGCAGGGCAGCTTCCAAAATGGGTATTTTTGGTCCGAATGTTGTTATTTTGTTATGCAGCTTTTTAGGGCTCTGTAGCAAACTTATAGTTTCGTCATGTCTGTCTGTATGTCTGCGGTTTTACTCACAGACTATAAATACTAGAAAACTGTAATTTGATATGAGTATATAGATTAAACGTGGCAAAAAAGTGGTCGAAAAATTCTAGAAAAATTTGTCTTGCCTTGTTACTCTCCCAGATATGAGTCATGTATAAAGTTTTACTTCGATTTACGATTATTATATTGAACAATAGTCTGTGTAGCCCCGCGTAGCTTCTACGAGATAACGAACGAACGAACTCCGCACTTTCCTGTTCTAAGTAACATGTTTCTGTCGCATTTTGCTGACGCGAACTCATAATGTAGTACCCCATTACAACTCTGATATCGCTTCAATAAAATAAAATGATTAAAACGAGCCATTTAATTTTGCATCGTTTTATGCAAACTGAATCTCGTTAAATAACGTGGCCTCGCAACAAATAACAGACTTGACTGCAAACTATTAAGTCTTATAAAGAGAAAATTACTAAAGCAAATGTTTGCATCGGGTTAGCGGTAATGGTCTTATGGCGTCTCTTCCAAGCGCCTTTACTACTTTTTTCACTTTTTTCACAACTAAAGATAAAAGTTAATTTTCAAATGCTTTATAAAACCTACGTAGTTATACATTTATTACACTAATCATTACTGTTGTAGTAACTATTTTATGAATGTACCTACTAGTAGCTAATGCTACTAGTGGAACTACTATCTACTAGCTCATAATATACTTTATTTTTGTTGATATAGGGCAAAACAGTTACGCATAATACCTAGTAACCAGGGTTTTTTTATGGTAGAGGGGGGCAAACGAGCAATTGTAGCCACTTTCATGACTACCTACGCCCACAAACATCCGCATAGAGGCTATACAGATGCGCTGCCCTCCTTTCTCCTCCCACCTCCATGGGCCACCGGCTTCTTACACACCGCACGAAACGCGACAACACAGCTGTCACTTTACCCCGGTCTCGTGTAAGCGAGAGGTACCTCCCCGGTCGTGCCGGCGCAATTCGACTGCATGCAAGCATGCAGTGTGGCATTACCTCTTACTATGCGACAGGCTAGCCTCGGTGAAAATGCCAAACTTTTCCTCCTTGGGGACTATCCGATTGCCTCTGAACAGTCTCTACTACGTTGTCGGAAATGAGCAACGGGGTCAGGTTCCCACCATGACCCAAGGCCCCAGGATTCCTAAGGAGCACGCCAACTTATCCAAAATCGGACCAGCCAGTCATCCCATACCACGTTGCCATCTGCTGATTCAGAGAGATGGGTGGAGAACCCCTCAGATGAGCTCCTCTAAGTCTAAGCTCTCCTCTCAAACCTGTCTGGTATGGGTAGCCCCGTCCGGCGTTGTCTTGGCAGCCACAGAGGCACGCAATCCTACCACAGCAAGGAGGCAATATTTTTGGGTGGGCGCTCACAATAAAATGGAAGGCATCGCATCTGCATAGGTTTAATCTTATTAATATTATTAATGCGAAAGTTTGTATGTTTGTTTGTTTATTTGTTTGTTTGTTTGTTACTCCTTTACGCAAAAACTGCTAGGCCGATTTTCATGAAATTTGGCACACACATAGAGAGTAACTTGGATTAACACATAGGATTGTTTTTATCCCGAAAAAATGTTCCTATGGGATGCAATGGCATGATTTTTCACGATTTCGAAATTTACGCGTGTGAAGCCGCGGGGCGCAGCTAGTTACATATAAATAAATGAGACCTTCGTAGAATTGTCGTAATCGTACTCGTATACCATTTAGTTACACAGATTGTATCATGATTCAAAACCAAATGTACTCAAATTAAATATCCAGTCTTGAGTCAATTCCTATGAAAGCTTCTACTAGTAGACCGCGTCAAGGACAATATTGCTGAAAGATTGTTACAACTTTTTGTATTTTTATTTACAATGTCCATATTCCTTTTGTAATCTAATTACAACATTCAACGCCCTGAAAGCCTGTGAATGCCAGACAATTTTCATTTGAGTAAGTAATATAGGAGGTAGTGCCATACTGAATTGAAGTAGAATTGGACGGGCGCGGCCGGGGATGTAACTCTCCCTCACATACTGAAAAAAAAATTGAACCTTTATAGGATAACTTTATTGGCCGTCTGTCCTCTGTCTGTACGATGTGATCTTTTTACGGAGACGTAAAAATTTAAGTTATCGCAAAAAAACGTTACAGCCAGCAAGTTCATAACTATGAACAAACTTTATATGAAATCGATTTTTTTCCAAAACCTACCGTACGACCCATTGAGATCTCGTAGAATTATGAAATTTGGCTAAAGGCAAGAACTTATGGTACCTACATGTATAATAATAAATCATAAAACTGCTAAGCTTTTATATAAAATGTGTGCAGAATATAAGTTTGTCAACTCATATGAGTTGATTAGCCCTTATAGATCACGAAGCTTAAGATGAGATAGGCAAATCCTTGCTTGTCAGGTTCACCTCGTCTCTCGCAGACGTACCTAATACCTATACCTTTCTTTGGTACGGAACGGTAGCTGTGTAAGTTCGACTCGCATTTGGCGTATCTTTAAATTATTGAAATTATTGTTAAAATTATTGTTTTTTAAATCGCTGTTCCATATTCATATCCTGTGTATTGCCAGTTTGATGTAAATTGAATTTGCTTACGAAATTCTTTCATAAAACATGAATACAAATTAAAAGTTTTATCAATTTTGTTAAAAAATGTTTCTAACCTCTTTTAGAATATAATGAACATCTAATACAATACAACCTATAAATAGATATGCGATAAATTGAAAAAGTTTACAAATATGAAGGCGACAAAATTATTTGATGATAGTATTATTGAAGTGTTGTGATCGATGTCTCCAACGAATAAAGTTACACGACACAACGATCTCATGTGATCCAGAGATGTGGTTATAACCACCATGTTACAACTTATGACTATAATATATATTACACGATATTTACTTTTCTTGATTAGATCAAACGCAATTTAAAAAATGTGTTGCGCGTGAAATGTTTGTGTCTTCTTTGTAGACGGTTCACTGCCACTATAATTAGCTACTGTTTAATTTGTTCAATAGAATGTAAATAGATGCTGAAATGACCTAACGTTTTAACATGTTCAGGCCGTAGCCGGAAATATAGAAAACGACTTATATACCTACATACTTTTTAAAAATATTTAGATACAGATACTTGAAAACATTACCATTCTTCTGACAGTCTGGTAGAAACCTAATGATCGAAACAGCTTTTTAAGTGGACTCGCTTGTATAGTATTATTAACACCTCTCCAATAAGTCAGGTTTACGTCAAGTTAAACTGACGTACAACAATCACAAATATTATCGTTAATTACAGGCAGACAATGTTTTGCTGAGTGCAAATAAAATGAGAACTGCGTGAAAACGTACTTATTACATTCAGGAAAACGATGTCAATTTTCCCTTAATGTAACATCAATATTACATGTACATTGTACATTCGGCCCCTACCGCAGCCCTTTGCTCAATCCGCAAATATTTCCTGTAGTTTTGATGTCAGTTCATGAGAAATATCGCGTTTACTTAGGCACAGCACACGCACTTATCCACTTCGCTGCTCACTTCAAACGAAAACGTAGGAGAAAGATGTGGTAAATTGAATAGCCATACTTTATGCGACCTCATTAAAGTACGCGCTTAAAAGTGCATTCTGAATAACAACGCCTAGGGTTAGCTCACAACGAGACGCGACGCCTCGCGGCGCCGCGCGTAGATTTTACATAGAGCAACTCAAAATATACTTTATTTACTACACGAAAAGATACACATTTCATTATGAGAATTCAGATACGTTGCGCTGCGCAGCGCTGCACCTCGAGACGCCTCGCGGCGCAGCGCGACGTATCGCGACGCGGCGATCACGCGCGGCGTGCAAGAGCGGTGCTGCGTCTAGCGTTGCCGCGCGAAGCAGCGCGGCGCCGCGAGGCGCAGCCTGAGGCCGCTGTGGCGACTTGTCTACTATTTCCGTCCCGACTTCGTTTAGATCTCATGCAGTTCGGTCGAGTGATA
>LUGF01051479.1:156792-167325 GCA_001625245.1 Calycopis cecrops | reverse complement strand
GAATGAACGTTTTAACGACATACAATTAGGCCTAAATACAACGGTACATAAGATAACATTAAAATCACCATCGGAGCTTTTATTCGGATTCAATATTAATCATGGGTCACAAGGGATGTTAAGTCCAATAATTAATGAAACTTTAAACGTTACTCCTCAGAACGGGTTAGACGTAGTTAGGGACGAAGCTTCTAGTCGTATAGAAGCACAACAGCAAAAGGATGTAGAACGTTATAATAGCCGCAGAAAAACATGTACGAAATATAGTGTAGGAGACTTAGTACGGATAGAAAGGCAGGTCCTTCGTGATGGTCAGTCTCTAAGCTTGTCGTCAAATACCAAAGTCCCTACCGTATCATAGAATTACTCCCTAACAATAGGTTTGTAGTCGAAGATGCACTCTTGTAGCGAAAAAACCGTCAACGTTACGAAGGTATCGTAGCCATAGACAAAATACAGCCTTGGATGAGTTTTGATCGAAACTTTGATTGTAGTAGTGATGTTGATGACGATGATGACAAGGATGATGAGAGCAATAGGGTTGACAACAGTAATGGAAATTGTGATAATGATGAAAGTAATATTATTAATGGTAGTGATAATAATAATAATGTTGTTAAAGATAATTATAGAAATGTGAATAGTTATGATTGAATCTAATTAGTAACACAAGAGATTGTACATAATAAAAAAAATACTATGAATAATTTCATCTTATTGTATTAATAAAGAAAATTTGAATACCATTATTGTAATTGTAATTATGAGTTAAGTAATTCATTTAAAGTTTATATAGATTTGTTGATAAAATATTGAATTAAAAAAATACTAGGATTAACTTCATCTTATTGTACGAGTATTAGTAAATAAAATTTTAATACCATTATTGTAATTGTAATTATGAGTTAAGTTAAGTAATTCATTTAAAGTTTATATAGATTTGTTGATTAATTATTGAATTATTAATACAATTTGCGCGCGAGGACTCGCGCATTTGCAGGAAGGCCGAGCTGTAAGGTTACTTAATGTAAATGAAATCCTAATGGAAAATTTAGTTGTAATTAGTGATAAGTATTGTCCTATTCTCACTCCCAGGTATAGTGATTAGATCATTTGTTAAATACAATGAAGCCGCTCGCGCTGTTATCGATGTTAACTAAATAGCACATTAATATGAAATACCATTTTTGATAGTAATTAGTAAAGGATCTTGGAGTGGGAATAGAGACTCATTCTGGTTTGAGCATTCGTGAGAGAAACTTGTAATTGAGAGTTTGGATTGTACGTATATTTAAAATTAAAAGTGTATCAAGTGTCGAATAAATACTGTGAAAAATACGTGTACGTGTCTATATTTGTGGCCGACTCCGGTGCTCCTGAAGTGAACTGTGTCCCTTTCAGTACGCTCCGCGATTAAAAAATCCCCCGTGGATTTACTCCGAACTCAACGCACACGGTGTGCGAACGTTTGTTGCGCGGAACGTACTTCACTCTCGAGCACACAATGCGGACTATAGTCCTCCGTGTGCGTTGCTTCGCCTAGTTACAAGAGTTCTATTACTTTCGGGGACTCTCGCGTACTTTTGTCCAGTCCGCTCTCTGCAAGTCCTCGGTTATCGTACTTTTTGTACGCGGTACTTTTAATCCCTCGTTTGCGTAACTCCATACAGTTGTAAATGTTCTATTTTAACGAACAAAAAAGTCCGTGGACTACAATCCCTTATAGTAAATCCCTTATAGTAAAGTATAAATAAAAAATATAAATGTAATCTATAAACAATGACTAGTAACAGTCTAAAAAATAGAAAGTGTCGTTTCGCACAATTTGGGCAAAATTTTTGGGCGAAACGCCACCTAACCCGTTTGGGTTGAATTTCAAATATATATACTATCTGACATTAAAAAAATCAATTTAAAAATGTTTCACAGATCAGTCGAATAAACGCTAAAGTGTGGCTGGAGACCCACAAGGGATGATAACTATTATAGTGTGTCGTATTTCGTTACGAACAGTTAAATTATAAAAACAAAAAAGTGTGTGCTTTAGACTACACAACTGAAATAAAACTTAATCATTGATTTAATACACAATTTCATTACCGTAGTTACAATGAAATTTTCACTTAAATCGAGTTTATGTTTTGAATATGAATGACAACTTCTATTGGCTTCGCCCGATGTGTGATTTTTTGTAACGCTGTCGTTCTCGCTCATGGGGAGTAAGCACTTCCCATGTCAAACGCGCGTATAGAAGTGCTACTTAAAAAATTATATCTCTCGATTTATATATTAAATCTAAATAAAGCACAACTATATGTATATAAAACATTGAATTAATTTAGTAACGTAATAAAAATTCTAAGTTCGAACTTGAGAAATGCCTAGAAGTGATCTCTCATCAGTAAAACAATCAAGGTTAGATTGTTGTACTGATGAAAGAACGATCACGTATTTTTATATTTTAGGACAGAGATCGTTCGCTCAATACGGCGACCCAGTTTATCAAATTGTTACCACGATTTCTCGACATACATATCTTAGTCGCAGCTACGGTTCGTTCCAGACGAAGAGTGTTCGGTGGAAAGGATTTGTTAGTATTTACACGTTGCTAAGCAACGCCGAGTTACACGTAGCACTGTAAGGAATACTGTTATAACTTACTTCACGCAATAAATTTTACGAAACGTAAATAAATGAGGTTAGTGCAATTTCCGTTTTAATTTTTCGTTGGATTTATGACTGAAAAGTTGGCGTTATATTTTTGGGCAAAGTGCGAATTGAACTGCAGAGCAGATGAGAAATTTTTCTGATTGGAATTTAGAAAATAACATCTCCTTTAATGTAGGTTTATCAGCTGTTCCAGTTTAATTAATTGATGCATTAAGTGGATAGTATGATTATAATCGACTAGAATTTAATCGGCATTGATACAGGTGGTGTTATATTATAACAGGTAAATTAGCTATATTAGGTATACTTATGATTGGCCAGGATATCATTTAATTAGTGTTTGTAATGAGATTTCCCTTTTTCAAAAGAAAATGTTTTTCCCATCTATTAGTAATTATCTATTGATATGCGATACCTTTATTCTATATTTCACTTTTTATTCATAGAGATGATTACTTTAAAATATCAATGCTCGGATAAAAGGTCATTGTAATAAATAAAGAACTTACTGCGTTTGAGTAATAAAATCTTTTTAATTGCAAAACCTAGCTATTATTTATACAATAATATTGGTAAAGTTAAAAAGGGGTATTGAGAAATAATGCTACCTCACGGACTCGGTGTGGAGCGGAATAAATGAGTTCCAGTACTCCCAGGGGTGGAGCCGCCAGGATCTACCACGCGGTCAGGACCTACTCTACTAAATGTTGCTTAAGCATAAGTACTAAATTGTTGAGCTCCACTTTAAACTGTTCATTAGAACATTAATTAAAGCGAAAGTCAAAATCTGCTCTAACTTTAAGATAGCGAAATTGTGTTGAGCTTGAAATAGGAAGTTCAAATTACATATCTATATTTACTTTTTTTTAATACAAGTGTGCAATTGGAGCCTTCCCGTGTCTACCGCCCATATACATCCGAATAATTTAATGTAAATACGTTACCTTTTTTACCGTAGAGCATTCTCAGGTATCATCTCATCAGGGCTATACCTAATTAGTTATGTCGGACTCAAACTGTTTCTAGGTACTCATAGCGAGGGGGACCAGGTATGCCCTAGAAAAGAAAGACCCTTCTTCTCTCTTTTCATTTCAATTGGCTGGCAACTCACAGTCCTCACAAAACGTGACGGCATGCCTGTCACGTTGCGCAGTTACTCATCTTGTGAGGTCACAGACGTGCTAGCCTTAGTGGGCTGTAATACAGTAATGACACTACGTGTTACCAAGTAAGCCAACACGTAATAGGTCTGTTTCAGTTTAAAATGAAAATCTTGTTGGTACTGAACACGTTTAATAAATTCAAATTAATTACATAATTTTCCCGATAACCTTTATTGGTAAAAAAGTATTAATTATGTATAATAATTTATGAGCGTAAACTTCCAAATTAATAATTTTAAGCCCCTCGGAGCGCAATTTTCATTGTAAAAATTTCTTTTGATCATTTTTTTATAAAGTTTTACCGTAAAAATTCAAGGGGACATTATGGTAAATTTATTTACTTATCAACGTAAATGGGCGAATTCAATATAGTCGCAGTGTTCGAAATACAAAACTTATACTTGAATTTATTATCCCTATTAGAGCGTGTTCTCTCTGCCTACCCCACTAGAGAGCTGGCGTGAAGATGGGTCGTTGTTATTGTCATTGATATCGAATGTTATATCTTACGCGCGCGAAACCGCGGCACGCAGTTAGTGACGTATAATTAGATTTAAAACATGACGAGTCACCAGCTGCCTCCAAGTGGCGAGTGGGTGGGGTTAAATGTTAAACAGCTACAGCGCCTCCAGCAAATTTTCTTAACAATTGCGAGAAGTGTCAACAGAAATTCTCTCGAGATTTCCTCCGCAGTTAAGAGCTAATGTCTCCTAATTGTAATTCATTGTTGAAGCTAATTGTGAAACAGACAACAAACGGGTTATAATAGATTAAGTAAGAGGTGCCTCTTGCTTACTACTTCCTCAAAGAAACAGATATGCTATCGAATTTCGTGCGGTTTGTGTTCGTTTTTTTTTTTTTTTTTTGTTTGTTTGTTTGTTTGTGCGGTTCTTCGGGGAGTGAAACTTCTGCATAGATGGAGAATTAACGCCGGTAGTCGTGTAAGGGCATCACATTGTTCGTTCAGTGTGAGCAATATTACAAAAGTGTTATTATATTATACTATAAACAAAAAAAGAAATATCGAACATAAAATAAGCTTAATTTAGTTGACTTAGTAAACTTATGAGCGTTTTTTTATGGTATAGGGGGGCAAACGAGCAGGCGGAGACATTTTAATGACTACCAACGCCCATAGACATCCGTATAGAAACTGCTTAGATGCGCTGCCCTCCTTTCTCCTCCTACCTCCATAGGCCACCGGCTACTTACACACCGCACGAAACGCAACAACACGGCTGTCACTTCACGCAGGTCTCGTGTAACCTCCCCGGTCGTGCCGGCCCAATTCGGCTGCATGCAAGCATGCAGTGCGGCACTTCCTCTTACTAAACTTATACTGTAAACAAAAAAAGAAATACAGTAGGTACATAAAAAGAAACAGTCATGCTCTTAGACGCATGCATTTGACTTTGAAAACTGCGATTCTAATTTTACCGTGTTAAACCCCATATAAATCGGAATCAAAGACAACTTAATAGGCCAATTACAATAGTCGTATTTCCAGGTAGTAGGCGCCTTTATTGTAACCAATATCACGCAAAGAGTAAGTCCGTTGAAGTGGCAGGTCGGTCACGCAATTCGATTTTTCGTCGGATTGATCGGTTGGAGCTAAAGGCCTAAGTAAGAGACGAGATTTTGGGAAGAAGATTGGAGATGAAAGTGAGAAGACAATCTCATTGTAGTATTTATTAAAAGAATTCTATGTTGATCAGTATAATGGAATGCTCCTTTAGAGGTCATATTCTTATTTTTCATCAGATAGGTACCTAGAAACAAGCATCTAGGAAGTCAAAATATACGCGGTCTGCGGGTAAGCAATTAACTGGCCAATTTTATTATTTTTAAATTTGCATATAAAGAGCGATCCGACACAGTTTCAAAAAAATAAAAATTGCATTAAATTTATCACGTAAACCACTTACGGTGGTATTATTTTAAAAGGGGTATTGTTGAGCGACTCAAAAGGGAACCTTTCAGCTCAGCACAGAATGGTCGTGAGTACATTATCACGACAAAACAGATAATGTTTCATTGTGTAAAAGTTATTTAAAAATAACGAGAACATAGTGTAATAATTTAACACCGGTAACAACAAAATCTGAGAAAGATAGAGCAAGAAAGAAACATTACCTATATATAATTATGTATAGCACTAGTAAGTGATACCTACTTATAAACGTTTTCGTTTTTCAGAGGTGAAAGAGGTTTTAGTCGGTAGTAGCTATCGCTTCACGACCTGAGCCCAACACACCCTTCGGGCCCCCGGGGTCCGTTGGATGGTGCGTGAATGCATTTCGCCTGCTAGCACTAATATATATCCTACACCGCCCGGAATCGGTTGGGGCGTAGACATCTCACATTATTATGTACACAGAAATTGAAAAATGACTGACAGAATGACAAACTCACAAACCGCTTGCGGAACTGAACCAGGGTTCAAATCCGTAAGACGAGAGTATAGTTTATAGAGTCATAAACTACGCGATTTTAAAGAACTCTAATAATAAAAACTATCCAGATCACGGCTGATTTTGCCGACTCCCGCGCGAGTCAAACCCCCCTCTCCCGAGGGGGGGAGGAGGCCGGCCTCCTCCTGACAGCCCAATATGCTATGAGTTCATTTGTTATAAAGCCGGTCCGACCAATTTCGGCACCGCGCGCGAGCCACCCCATCCGTTAATGGTGGGGAGGGAGGGGCCGTCCCCTCCCTTGGTCCTAAAAATAGCGTAAATAGGTTACGTTCCCCAAACTATCAGGTGCATCTTCTTCCCATTGCATCTGCGGGAAAAGAGGAGGGTCTGTCCCCCTATCGCAATCCCCAAACCAGAAGACAGAAAAGTCTTCATCAGTCCGACGAACAGTCCCTAGGTAGTGTTAAACCATGCTACCGACTTGTAAGAGGTCCCTCCAAAAAAAAAAAAAAAAAGAGGTGAAAGACCTTTTCTACTATCGAGTGTAAAAAGTTCTATATTTGAAATCAGTAAAACTATTCTTCTGGCCATTTCTTAACCTGGTTGTATTGAGTAATAAAATGAACTGTGTATTACTACAATATATATGAGATATAGCGTCAGATATTACCGTTTCACATTTGTCGCTTTCAAAGAATGCCAAAGCGGCCGATAAATAAAACTTACATATAAAAGTTTTATGGAAATTTGAAATTTATAGTCAAAACTATATATTATGTCGCAAATCTTTTTTAGTTTCTATGTTTCGCTACACTCGAACGCCGATGTCCCATCTAAGTAAAACGGAATCATGAGCAATTTTGAAGGGTCATTGCGACCACTCAATCCCACTGCGACCGGTCGTGACATGATAACGTATGGGTTTTATGATTTTATATAATGGACAAGATTCAATTTTAAGCGTTTTGTGTTAAAAAAAATATTATTTAATGTATTTCTATTTGAAATATGCTTATTTTATTTTATTTTATTTTTATTTATTCGGAAAAAAAACAGCTAGTGTGGACAGTTTTTACAATTATAAATTCGTGAAGGCCAATTAAGAAAAAAGAAATTTTGTTACATAAAAAAAAATTAAAGTTCATTATTTATATAAAGGAAAAATCAATTTGTATCCTTGTTTCAATAAAGTAATTTAATTGAAGGTTTACGTTATATTTTATAATTTTAACATATTATAATTACGTAACCGCTGTTGATGAAATTTTACTTATAATTTGAAATGGCTTTACAGGTTTTTTAATTGATAATGATGGATGAAATATTATTAATAAAGCATAAATTTGACCTCCAGACCAGACCATTCATCTTTTATTTACAAAATGTAATCAATATTATGACGACCAGGCTGGCGCAGTGGTACAGGGCTCGGATAAGCGGAGCATGGAGCGCTAGGGGTCGCGGGTTCTAATCCCGCCTAGATCATGGATGTTTATATATGTATTATATGTATTTCTATAATAAAAATCTTAGATATATAAAATTTCTTAAATTTATAAAACATTAAATATATTCCGTTGCCTAGTACCCGTAACACAAGTCGATACGGTACTTAGCACGGGGCTAGGCTAACGTGGTGTGTAAAGTTCACAAAATATTTTTATTAAAAATATTCATATTTCATACTAGCTGAACCTTATCATTTTAGAAATTTAAACTCTTTTAACGAACACCACCACGGTTGATCAAAGTGATAGGGAGCCACTGTAATTTTATAACTTATCGAATCTAAGACCAACTGCTGTTATTTCTCTTATTATCTTAAATTCCTATTCTTCAAACACTAGTAGGCACAGACTTGTTATTTCTCTTAGGTATCATGATTTCATTTTTTAACTTAACGTGCAACATTTAAATACAATAAGAGACTCCATTTCTATTACTATTTCAAAAATTGGCCTAATTGGTATAGTCAATGACCACGCAAAAATTTAGAACAAAGCAAAATGGAAATCTAAAGTGTACGTGGTAACAGCACGTGATTGTAGTAATTACAGGCAAACCCATGACAATTATTTAAAATTAAACACGACAATTCACTGAAAATACTCCATATCTACAAACGAAATTACTAGAATAATCTAAATTTGAATTTAAAGCCCATTTATTATCATAAAGCTCTTTAGTTACATTTATTGTGAGGCTAATTGGTCTGACGTTTGTGACAATTCGTGTGATTAGTAATTATTCAATAATAAGACCACGTTTGTTGTCGTATTTAGAAGCGGTGAAGAGTGAAGAGGTACGGGGAACTGAGATAGTTTTATCGCGCAACCTTGGGAGCGCTATTAAATTAATTAGCTATACTCAACAAGCAAATAAAATATTTAAATAGTGGTAAGTACATGTACTTTAAACGTAATGGAGAGAAATGCCTTTACGTACGTTACCCAGGAGCTAGGGTGGCTCAGCAGGGTACAGTGTAGGGCTACCAACTAAGCCAACGGAACGGACCATCAGAATTCCTCCAGCGACAGGCTGGCAGCTGCGAAGAAGTCAGACTTTTCCTCCTTGGGGACTGTCCAGTTGCCTTTGAACAGTCGACTACGACTTCGAAACCGTGAAATGGAGTAAGGTTCTCATTCTGACTCCTGGTCCCAATACACCAAATGAGCACGCCACGCTTGTCATCCAAGTGCACACCGCCGTCTGCTGATACAGAGAGACGGGTGGAGGAACTCCCAGAGCTGCTCTTAGTCTGACCTCTCCCCCCAAGCCTGTCCGGTGTGAGTAGCCCTGTCCAGCATAGCTTTGGGGATGACAGAGGCACGCACCACCACGACAAGGTGGCAGCTCTTGGGGGCAGTACCTTGTTTATTTATAATCAGGTTTTATTCAAAGTCTGTTTCTATCAAGTCTCAAAATTATCATTACTGTATTGTAGCTTAAAAAGGACGGTACGATGAGACAAATGCTACTATCACTATTGTAGAGGACATCAGCATTAGTTTTATGTTACCTGACATTTGCAACTTTTTGACCATTTATTCATGTGAATATATTTAATAAAAATATCGTTTTGTATTTTTGAGGAGTCTGTTTGTTGACATTTATTTACAAAACTAGACTTTTCTACCCACAGTATTTGCTTAAGGAAACTTTATCAAACTTATTATGAATATGCTAGAGCTAGGTCATGATGCAATGCAGTCCATCTGGTGCACACTTCCAGAATGTGCTGGGCCGAATCTTCCGCAGCGCCATATTGGTGGCAACCTAACTCTCTCCTATTCCATTCTCGCAAGTAGTGTTAATCCTTAATCATAATTAACTAATGTATATTGATTTTCATCTGTTACGTGTGTGTGCACTCGACAAATACATTTTCTCCTGTCTCTATAATCCTATTTACACTTTTATTATTTTTGCGAGCCAAACCGAGTAGGGCTGCCACTTTATAGCAAACTTGCTGTCCCGGCAGATTTTGTTCTGTTATAATTGTAGAGTTTGTTATCATGGTAACGTGTAATATTACGTTGTGAAAATATCAAAAAACCCTTGTTTACTCTGAAAAAAAAATGGATTTTAAAATATATTCGTATACAAAAACAATAGCTACATCTTAACAAACGCAAACATTAGATAATATACAAAGTCGGTGCAATTCTACTGAAGTTTCGCGTATCTGGGAGGTTTCGTTTTTTTTTTTAAATAAAATATTATTTTTTATTCATTATATCATCAACAGCCAGAAGCCGTTCACTGTCGGACATAGAGCCTACCCCAAAGAGCGCTACCGGTCGCGGTCAAAAGCTGCTTGCATCCAACAGCGCCAAGCGAACTTGTCTATTCGGTGCTGGTTATTCCTTTCACAACCTTTCTCTCCAGCGGTTGCTGCTTCAGATTGTTAACCCTCTGAACAATATCGATCACTCAACTTCTCGTGCCGATTACCGAATTTACTCTCTTCTCTCGCAGATAAATACTGAACATAGCACTCTCCATAACTAGCTTCTTATTCATGAAGACCACATTAAGTGACCAAGTCTCAAATCTGTATTCCATCTCTGGTAATACACAGGTCGAGGACTTTAAACTTTAGACTATGTGTACGTTTTAACAATAATCAATATTGAAATAAGATGAAACTGCTAAAAAGCCTATGTGATCGTAGAAAGATTAACAAAACGTAGCCAAAAGGTATATTTTTGAATACGCACCTTTTGGCGTTTGTTTCCGATCTGTGAAAAGGGAACATCCCGCGGCGGGTCGATTGATGACAACCC
>LUGF01051479.1:109059-156766 GCA_001625245.1 Calycopis cecrops | reverse complement strand
GGGCGAGCCATTAAAATAAAAAAAATAATTTAATCTCATATTTCTTTTTTCCCTTTTCAATTTTCGTGGAACAAAATATTTCATATTCAATATCTCATATTCGTTTAATATGTAACTACATAATCCTTTTCAATACGATAATGGAAGGACGGTTGATCTGGTCGGGATTGGAAGTTCAGTGAGTAGGTAGATCAAAACTTTTGAATAATGATCTCCTTTGGAGTTTGGTCAGTGAACGTATTTTTGTTACGGAAAGTAAGTACTATAAGCGAAAATACATTCTTTACCTGAACATTCACTGAGTGTTCACGCCGTAATTATGCGATACCATTCATAAGCCGCAATCAACATGACAGAAGCTCTGCCTTGTTTTGTAATACGTAGCGGTTTCTTAGTTGCAACGGTGTGTGTTGCAGCCAGTTTCCAGTTATGTCAGCTGTCTCCATCTATCGAACTATTTTTTTCTTAGGTTCTACCTTCTTCTTCGTCTCACCGCTGTCTTCATCTTACTAAGGATATTTCATCAAGAGGAGAACACTTTTTGAATTATAAAAGAGCAATTGAGAAGTATTTTGAAATTTACCGATACCCATTACAATTAAATGTACCGTTTCATTGTAATGCATCTATGTTGCACCCCATCCCTTCTTGCACCAATTGGCCAATGCAGCATGACACTCTTGCCAAAACATAACTATTTATCTTTTATTCGCATTTGGCAGACAGCGTTTTCTTAAAAATATAACAGCAAGAGCTAACACAGAAAAAGACAACAAAAATATAATTGCGTCCGCTCTTTCGAGATCAAACATTTGAGATTCGATACGAAGCGAACTTCGGTGTAGAAAAGACTATCATGTCGTGATAATATTTACCCACTGTTTTGTGGGTCAGCTTGATGATGGAGGTTTGACAGTGCGTGTTGTCAGATAAAAGGGCGTTGGCTATTGTCTTATTGTGTAATTTTTCCATGCAAGTATAGGATTGACACTGAACAAAGACTCATTTGTTAGGGAAATTATATTTTTGATTAAATTTTGTAAATATATCTGTTACGATTTAATTAAAAGCAAACTACTTTTAATAAACAATAAATTTAAAAAAAATATCCAATTTTCCTTATCGCCGGGTTTTCTCAGGTTAGGGCTGAGTTCGTAACAGGTACCTATAACTTTTTACATAGAGGTCCGAATTCCAATATTCATGATTCATTTTTCATTCGTAAGAGAATAATTACAAGTTAATAGTATTTGAATTATGACTTTGAAATTAGGATAAGAAATTTTAACCGATTTTTGCCGGTTTATGGAACCGTATGTCGTAAAAATTATTTTATTAAAAAGTTTTATTACTTACTAATCGACGGTATATTTAAAAGAAATCAAAAAGAAAATTTAATTTCGTTTTTGGTTTCTTTTTCTTGCTTAATATTTTTCCGAATATTATTGTACATAAATAGAAAAAGTTGAAAAAAACTAGAACCTATGATAGCCATGTGTAATTATTACCTACCTAATACAATACACTTATACCTAATAGTTGTACAGAACAAAAAGCGATTTCAATATTCCATTCAAAGGGGCAAGTAAACGTTGATCAAAAATTTTGCGGGCCAGTGTGTATTTTATGGATAAAAGGGTTGAAGGACCGAAGGGTTGAAGGGTCATACTACTTTGTAAAAACGTGTCACCACGTAACGACCGTATCAATCCTCTTTACCGTCCTTATTCGTTTAACTTTATCCAGATAAGATAAAATCTGTGAGCTTATCACTCGCAGACACTTGATTTCATTGGCAGAGTTTATTGCGTCGTGTTCTGATACTCAAGCGACAGACTCGTTTTATCATTTTATCGTCTTGAATTATATTAGCAATAATTAATGCATGACTGTATTTTGCCCGCGACTTTGCCTGAAATTAGTTTACCTAGTATAAATTGTAAATACCTTTCAACGAGTATTTAGTACATAAAAGTGATGCTCGCGACATCGATGGTGTTTAGCTTTTAATTTATCGCAAAGAAAAAGCTATCGATTCGTTTTGATGACTACAGATGCTTATAAACATTTGCATAATTAATCTGCCTTCCCTCTTATTCTTCAAATGAGGACCTGAAACTCAAAAAACGGCACAATATCTGCCACACATCAGCTGAGATTGCTTTTTAAGCTGCAATGCACTATGGTACGACATTTTAATGTAGCGACTGTTTTTGTTGTCCACAAATGTACACAGCAGGATTGCAGCTCTTTTTCTTTTTCTCAGTTCAATATACAGCGTAACATCACTGAGACTCCAAATTGAATATAAGACTCACTACAATCCACTTTTGAACCCTTTTAAGATCTTTGCATTTGTCTCATATCATTCTATATTGCTTCCTGATATCACAACATTACAAAGTTTATTGGCCATATTATATATTGTACTAAAGTATCTAAAAGGCCGGCAACTCATCTGTTAGGCCTCTGTTGTAGAGGATGTCTGTGGGCGTTGGTGATCACGTATCATCAGGTGCCCCAACTGCTCGTTTGTCTAATGCTATAAAAAAGGTACTATTAGCCGCCATTCAAATTATTTAATTTCAACTTGAGATAAAATGCTAAGCCTCAATTTTTCGCACAGCTCATAAATAAACATCTCCAGTGAATTTCAAAGCAAATCTAATTGACTAATGCCATTAGGAGCGTATACAAGATTAGGTGATGTCGTTCGTGAAGTCATTAGTTCATTTAAAATATCTGTTTACATATTCGTTGAAAATGCGACGCTAACTAAACTATGTAATGTACATGGAGGGGAGAGGAAGATGGATGGAACACATCTGTATAACCTCTAGGTAGTAGGTAGTCTAGGTAGGCCTAAAAATGCCTCTGACTGCTTGTTAGTTATATTATTATACTAACAAAAAAATAGACAATATCCAGATGGGAGTAAACGTTTATAAAAATGCAGCAAAAGTAAAAAGTGAATAGCTATGCTCTCGCATTTCGTGCTATTTGTAACGTGCAGCCGGCGACTTCACCGCGGGGATGTTAACGGACGTCGGTGGTCACCAAATTGCTTCAATGGCTCGTTTGTCCACTTATGCTATAAAAACCAACTAACGTCCTGTCTTCTAGGCTGAAATTTGATCTGCAAGAGTGGCCTAAGAACATAGAGGGGTGTCTTCCTCCCCCCACTCACTCCTGGTTGTAAGTAGAGCGACCAGCAGTGGCAGGAAAGACCGATGTTGTGTCAACAAGACAATATAACATTTTTGTATACTACGCTACGCTACGAAGATAATAATTATGATTAAATTTTATTCTGCTTTTGTGTTTCCATCTCCTGATTCCTTTTCCGCTCCTGACTTCGTTAATTGAATCAATTTCAATAAGATTATTGTCTGCAGAATTAACAAACACAAAGTTTGGGTTCTTAATGAGTTATGAGAACGTCTTAACGATAAAGCCGAGAGATGGTGACTTCTAAGACCTCGAGAGGGTTAAAAATTCGTACAATATACATATACCATCCTACAAACAATATTATTTGTACAAAATTTGCATATGAACGATCGATTGATGTTGAAAAGTTTTATTGATGTAAGTTATGGGAAACTTCAGAATTAAGTTTTTCATACAACCGTCTGTCTACATGCATTTTATTTTATTTACAACTGCTTTATAACAGAATTTATGTTTTCTTTATAACTGCACCTGACCTTTGTACTGTACCCAGCTTTTACATTTTATATAGAATGTGTTTCTTAAGAAATACAGTGTTGGTTACGTCGTTTAAGGTAGGACTTACAACAGAAATTCTCAGCTTGTTTCAATTACTTTAATAGCATTAATGTCAACAGCTTACCCCCAAGAAGATGCTGTCATCTTGCTGTGGTGGAGGGGGGGGGGGGCTTGCATGCCTCGGAGACGGCTACCCATACCGGACATGCTTGGCCTCTTAGCCAGACCAGACTAAGAACAGTGCGACTCGTTCGGGTCCCCCACCCGTCCCCTCTGAATCAGCAGACGGCGGTGTGGATTGGGTGTGGATACTGAAGGGATCCTCTTGCCTGCAGATCTGGTACGAAACGCTAGCGCTACGAGGTAGCTTAGTTCAAGTTCCCTATAGGAATAATAGTCTGTTACAAGGATAAACCTTACTGAATTCAGGACAAAAAGGAGAATAAAGGATATCGATTTAATTAAAGGCTTCAAATCGAAAATCGATATTTCAAAACAATTAATTAAATCTCCGTAGGTTCCCTAACTTCTTTTCACAATTAAGATTTTTTTTTATAATATAGAGGGCAAACGAGCAGGCGGAACCATTTTCATAACCACTGACGCTAGATATCCACATAGAGGCTATACAGATGCGCTGCACTCCTTTCTCCTCCCACCTCCATGGGCCACCGGCTACTTACACATCACAAGAAACGCGACAGCACAGCTGTCACTTTACGCCCGCGCCGGTCTCGTATAAGCGAGAGGTACCTCCCCGGTCGTGCCCGCCCAATTCGAATGCATGCAAGCACGCAGCGTGGCACTACCTCTTTCTGATGTGGTATGCCTCTCGTCATAAAGCGGTAACAGTAGTAGATAATAATATATACTAATAGAGTCATGATAATATCCTGGCCAATGTCATAATAAATGAAAATAAATTAAAATACTTTTATGCATCGTCAGTTTCCTGTCCATGTCAAATACTATGTCAAGTTTACTTATCAGTTAATAGAATCTGTGAAGTCGGTGAGAGAGAACCCTCTTCATTCAGCACCAGAAAAATATAACCTTTTACAAGAATACTAAAAATAGGGAAATAGCTTTGTAAGAGGTAGTGCCACACGGCCGAATTGGGCTGGCACGACCGAGGAGGTATCTCTTGCTTACACGAGACCGGCGTAAGGTGACAGCCGTGCTGTCACGTTTCGTGCGGTGTGTTAGTAGCCGGTGGCCCATGGAGGTGGGAGGAGAATGGAGAGCAGCGCATTTGTATAGCCTATATGCAGATGAAAATGGCACCGACTCCTCGTTTGCCCCCATCTACCATAACCGCTATTAACCAATACCTACTGTACCACTTTTACAACAAATAAATGATTGAATTGAATTGAAAAAAAAATATCTATCATTACTGATATTCGTTCCCCCGAGCGGTTGCGTGACTACGTACCATTTCCGAGGCGAACATACAGCCACGTCTGGACGTTTGGACACGCAAATTGACTTCCAATTGCAGTTTCGGCTTAACGTTTATGAACGGGAATTGTATTTGAAACTAACTTTAAGTTTTGAATTCTATTCACCACAGGAAAACGATCACTTTGGTAATATCAATGTTCAAATTTTTGTTCAAATTAATAAAGCCGAGTCTATAATATTAGTACAAAACATATTATGAAGAATTTGATCGGCACTCTTTCCTCGCGAAAAGCAACATCAAAAAAAACCCCAGGTGATTACTCGTGAAGATGAAGCTTCATCTGAGCATGGAGTACTGCCATTCTGCACTGCAGCCGAATTGGGCCAAACTTTTCGCTTACACGATAAGTCTTTTTTTTTTAGGTAGACTCTACGCTAACAGACTGAAGACCCAGTGCAGCTTCACCTGTATAGTAACAGTCTTAAAAACAAACCAGATAGAAAGCAGCTGCCAACATCCATAGACCACTAGACCACACTACTAGAGGTTATATATATATGTTATTTACTTTTTTCTACAAGTTGTAGAGTCCTTTTGTAATCTACACGAATCGCTATCACTTCAAGCTTCATCTCATTGTTGTTTGTTATCACAAAGTTCACAACTACACGTTGTTTGTAGGAATATGTATATCAGAGCCTGGTTATGTAACAACGTAAGCATAATATTATGTCAATAATACCAAAGAATAAAGAAAACCAAATCTATTGCATAACCAACATCGGCTTTATACAGAAGATAAAAGTAAAGAATAAAGGAGAAGAAACCCTGACAAAGTGCATTTATGAATTGTGAAATTGTTTGAAGAAAGCTTATCTTTTTATACAGCACATTTCTGATTAGCAAGATGTCCTTTTATAACAAGAAACATTCGCTCGGAAGCTGCAGAATGGTTTATCTCGACACGACTGCATCCAATAATATCTATTTCTGTTCTAATGAGTGGGATTAACTTCGAGACTCCATTAACCTAGAACTAACTAAGTCTAGCACTTGTAGAATTTAGTTTATATTTCATTTTAACTATCCCAGAGGAAATAATTCTTGTTCATTTTATTATTTCAGCTGGGACAGTAAATAACGTACAACATGCGTTACATTTGTGGCATTTATGACTTACACAGCTGAAGTACTATTTTATAATCCGACCCTACACGGGTAGCTGAGGTAAAGAGATCTTGATATTGTGATGACCTTTTTTTTTTTTGATTACGCAGGGAAAATGCTTTTATGCACCGTCCAACCAGTCTTGGGTGGACCGGAAGGGTGTGTCGGACTCGGCACGAATTTCGTGCCACTACCGACTAAAAACCACTGCGAGAGCCTTCGGCCGCTGGTGGTGGTGGAGTGCCCCGGATCTGGTAACAACAGGACACTCCAGCGACTGGCCGGCCTCAACTTGTGGGCCGGTCTTCAACACAGAAGGGGGTCATTGCGGCTATTAAAATAACCCCAGCGACAGTGTAGCTTTAGTTTCAGGGTCAGGTACCCATCTTGTACCCAGCTACAAATTTTTCATTGTAAGAGGCGCTGTGCGTAGCGCCTTCTACGAATTCCTACAACGTGTGTATCATCGCCTGCCGCATTCTGCCGGACATGTTCTGCTGTCTCTTTGCGGGTCATCACGTCTTCACAAAATGAGACTACGGCTACCCAAGAACTATCGCTCTCTAGCATTGCACTGACGATTGTGATGACCTTAGATTGAGTATACTACCGTGTGATGACTGAATATTATGCTTGACTTAAAAAGTCAAGTAAAATATTTGACATTCAGTCCTGTAACGTTGCTCATGTTATATGCTAAAGAAACAAAAATTGGGTTAGAAGTGGTTTATCATTTTTGACTTCATCTTATATCATTGAGGAAGACGTTGTAAAGAGGAATAGTAAGAGAATTGCACCGGAATAATCTGGATAGAACTCACACTATACCTGATGGTACACGTAAAGTGATAGTGGTTCCGGTGGCCCAGGGTGGTGGGAGGAGGAGTAACCTTTCTGCAGATGTATATGATCGTCGGTAGTCATGACAATGGTTCTTCTTATATAAAAAAAAATTGAAGGAGGAGAACGAGGAATGACTGGTTTGCAGTTTAAACGAAGTCATCTATAAAAATCAAGGTGTATTTAACAGGTGAAAAAAATCACACGCTCGGAAGAACCCACCATATTCAATAGCCAGCAAAATGAACGTACAATTTGTATAAATCCTCTGACATTACAGGGAAAGTTTATGTGAATAAATGAAAAGTCTTTCGCGGAGGTGAAATCAGCGGAACAGTTCCAGGTCGCGTGACTTGGCGCCATTTTCTACTGCAATGCAGCGCTCTCCTGTTTACTTCTGAACTTGCGACATTTTAATGATCAGACTGCAATCCTTTCTATTGAAAGGCTTGTAATAAAAATGTCGCTGTTTGTACTAGAGTAGCCGACCCGTGCCCACGTTTATGGGCGTTCAAAATAAATCGTTCACAATACAATATATAGTTGGTTCCGGGTAAAGTAGCTATCTAATTTTGCTGTGACCCTTTGTGTACCGCTTCAGTAGTTGTTTCATGTCATATATCAGTTAAGACATGACCAGTGCGACTCTTATAGGCTGCAAGTCCTGAGTCATCACTTAAAATACGCGACATGGTTCTAGGTGCTATCCTTATTTCCCGAGATAAAATCTTTTGCTTTCGGACAGGATTCCTTCGAATTCTTTCACTCACTGCTTTAACCATCTCTTTCTTACGAACACTACGTGGACTTGGACCTACTTTGTGTAATGCAATCACAGCGATTCCGGTTGCAAACTTTAGTATTTGACAAGAATTACAGCTTGTTCGTTCCATGCTTTCTTGAGGAAAAAAACGACAGCTAAACATATGGACAGACAAACGGAAGGAATGTTTTACCTTTGAGCCACGGGATCCCAAAAATGAAACCATCATTTTCGTAAGTTAGTAAACTATTGTGAACGTTCATAAATAACTTCACAATAAAGTTTATCTGAATATTATGCATGAGTATTTTTGTAACTAGGGTATTTAAAATACAACGTGAAAATATTACTGTGTAAAATGCAACTTGGGCACGCATGAGCGTGACCCAAGTGTGGGCTTACGTCGTAAACTGCAATAGAAAATATATTTTTCCATATAAGGAAAAGCAATTTAGATTAGTCACTAGATTAGAGCAGTGAGGGCTCAGTGGCAAAGACAAAGGATTAGGGGATCCGTGGCTTTGGTACGATCTTTACTTTTCGGAATTACTTTTTGACATAAGGCCTGCGACATGATAGAATGCGAAGAAAATCGTGTGCAGCGTAATGTAACGCTGAGCGTAGCCCCAAAGCGGTTTACCGCGCTCGTCTTTTACTTCACAATCATGTTCGTTCTTAGGAGTAAATTCATCTTGCCTGTCGGTCTGAACACACACAATTTACACACACACAAACCAGTGACTCAAAGACTATAAGTTAATACCTTTCACTCAATTTTTTTATTATATTATAAATGTTCTGTACTTCATTCGGAAATATAATTCTAGACCTCACAGATAAAGCTGGCTCATTTTCGAGAATAAAAGACGATACCCTGATATAATATATGATGTGGATAAAGATAATATATTAGTAAATTGGTATTCGAGCATCGTATAGAAATTGTGATTCAACGATGTGCTTACAATAGGATTATCCCTATGATAGTTGGCTAAATTTACTAGGGATTCTGCCTTTCGTACGAACCAACCATAATAGACCGTGTACCATCAATTTCTAATTAATTTGTTTTCATGTTTTAATACTGCAAGGAGCTTTGTGGAGTACATAATGTTTTCTATCCAAAGAAGAACTCACTAAGCGTCGGACTACAGTAGAGGCTATGACGCTTAGTGAAGTTTATGAGAGGAAGGAAATGTGAGGGTAACAAGTTTAATTAGCCCTGTCTGTGTGGATGTACCACGCTGTGCTGTAGGGCTAGTAAACTATCGATAGTATTATTTAGCATTTTATGTGTAATGATTTTGATTTGCTATAAACTATGTACATAATACTATTACTTGTCGAATACTTATTAAGTTTGCCACATTATACCGTGACTAGTAAATAGCTAGCCACTTGGGCATGAGGTAATCGCTATAAAAGTGATACATAAGAAAGTGTTATGTAGTAAAAATCTGCACAATATTAATATGTTTATTACTCTATGTGTCTGAGTGTAAACGTAATAACTTCTAAATTAAATTTGACATATATATCACTGGTTAATATCTAGGCAAAATAGCGAATATTTCATCTTGAAATTGCTTGGAAATATGAGATACTATATATCGCACAACGCAGTTTTTTCGCGTATGAAATCACAATTCGTATATTATAATTAATAATAATAAAATTATAATTAAACAACAGGCAATTAATTTTATTTTATTGTTAATTATTTAATAACAGGTAATTTTCCATACCTGTTATTTTGATATTAATAGCTAAACGCTAGTCAGAAAGAAATTTTACTCGAATATTTTTACAGCAGGTTTGATTGAAGTGTCCTGTTCCCTTTGTAATTGCGTAGAGTGACTCCGGGCCGCCGCAAAGGTGTATTTGCATTTATATTGCCTTCGTAAGAAAGCGTGTCGTAAAGTTAAAACTAATTAATACCTGTAAACGAAAGGCCATGTTTTGTAACAACGACATATGTGATAATGAAAGGAAAATTTGTCATAATTACTAAAGAGTGTATTATTTTAACAATAGGCGCAAGTAAATTCAAATTATTATTATTCTTTTATTTTTGCCTACTGACTATCTAACTGCCAACTATCCTGCACTTACCGAAGTTAAATTTAAAAGCTCCTTATAATTCTAAACATATCAAAATATTGTGTATTTTTCCATTCATGCATAAGAAAGGAAGTCTATATTCAAAGTGGTTTTATAACCTAATGAAGCATATATTTTAACAAAAGTGAGAGTAACTTAAATCATACTTTAATCACATTACACACACACGTCTTCCTTTTTTTTCTTATAAATTTATTATCAGATATCCCGAAAACAACCAAAATTGTCCTGTTGTGGCTAGTGTGTGTGTATGTGATTTTTTTATTCACGATGAAGTCAGGTGCGTATATTTTTTTATATTTACGAATATACTGCGCTGCGCCGCACGGTTTTACCCGCGCAAATTTTTTAAATCGTGACAAAATCATCCCATGGCATACCATAGGAACATTTTTAGGATAAAAACTATCCTATATATTAATCTAAGTTACCCTCTATGTGTGTACCAAATTTCATGAAAATCTGTTTAACAGTTTTTGCGTGAAGGAGTAACAAACAAACAAACATACAATTTTTCGCATTTATAATATTAACTAGCTGCGCCCCGCGGCTTCGCCCGCGTAATCCCTCAGGAACATTTTTTCGGGATAAAAGTTATCCTATGTTACTTCTAATACCTCCAAGAACATGTGTACAAAATTTCATGATGATCGGTTGAGCAGTTTTCGCGTGAAAGGGTAACAAACAAACTTACATTCGCATTTATAATATTAGTATGATGATAAGATAAGATTACATAGAATACTCTCGATCGTCTACCCAATTCAATGTTCCCTTCAAAATTCCATCACTTAATCAAGTTATTTTTTCGGAATTTTAATGCGGTTATTAAAGTAATTTTTCATCAACGTGGCCTAAATTGATGTTACAGCCAAAATGGAATTATCAGACGTATATCACTTTACGCTGGTTTATATTTCTACATCGCCACACTGTACTTAGCACTGCTACGTTGGCGTAACAGATATGCATACGTAGCACTGCTACGTTGGCGAAACAGATGTAGCCGATCATCAAAAGCGAACTATTCTAGCTCACTTCTGATGGCCTGAAGTCTGTACTTTTATCACTTCTTAAATACACGTTAAATAATAAAGTTCCAATGGCATCGTGGTTTTATAAAGGTTGTGCACAAGTGTGCGCACAGACACAAGTGCACTCTATATTCCTTTATTCTCACAGTCCGATAGGACGGCAGTCGCGATAATAGTTTTTGGTTAGTACCTGGGAAACGAACCCGGGACCTCGATGTCTGTGGTTGAACATGTTTACCATTAGAAAACGAGGCAGTCTTTTATAGTATTTACATGTATATTATAGTGTAAGTGTATATTTCACCTCAATCAGTATCCAATTATACTAAACGAGCTAACGAGAGGCTAAAGCTCAATACCTTTATCCGCCAATTAACGATCGAAAGACTGATTCTTTTGTAATGAAATGTACAGCAAAATGTTATTTAGGTAGTAAGAGTAGCTGTATTGAGCCTGCACGACCGAGGAGGTACATCTCGCTTACACGAGACCGGCGTAAAGTGACAGCTGGGTTGTCGTGTTTCGTGCGGTGTGTAGCCGGTGGCCCAGGGAGTCGGGAGGAGAAAGGAGGGCAGCGCATCTGTATACCCTCATGCGGATATCTATGGGCGTTGGTAGTCATGAAAATGGCTTGGCTTTCTTTTTTTTTCGGGGGGGCAAACGAATACTTTTGCCCCCCTAAATAAAAAAGTCATGTCATGTCGCAAATCGCCAGTCATACCAAGGCCCATAGATATCCACCAGAGGATATACCATCCTTTCTCCTCCCGCCTCCGTGGGCCACCGGCTACTTACACACCACACGAAACACGACAACAACACTTCGTGGTGACATACGGCGGTGCCGGCCTAATTCGGATCCAGTGTAACATGTCCCTAATATTAGTGACAAATTTATTACGCAAACGTAACTCCTGGAAACAGAGTTAAATCTGAATTAATTATTTGATAATATGCCTCGATCGTTGAAATGATTATTAAAAGAACTAGAAATCTAAGAAAACAGTCATGTAAAAGGGATTCGACAATCCTCCGATAAGGAAACAAATCGTTACATCTTCCGACGTCGTAATTACTTTCCGAGAGAGATGTGCAGGTTCTGAAATTTACCGGTTTGTGTCTATTAAAATATGAGATGTTAATTGCTGATTATTTTTTTGAAAAATCAAAGAATTCGGAATAATAACGCATTACAATTTTAAAGCCACTGGGTTGTCACTTGCCATAAAACCTTTTTAAAATATCAAACACTTCAGTTACCTACAATTGGTATCATGTAGGTATATTATTCTGCACATCCATGCTGGAGCTCTTATGAACACCATAACCAATTTTTCAATATGTTATTCATATTCACGGGATCAAAAATCGGTGTACGTTAATAATATGTTACAAGGAGGAAGAATATGATAAGCTTTTGGCGTCCAGTATTATGGCATTGTCTATTTTTACCAAAAGACAACCAAAAAGCTATAAAACCCGACCCAGGCCTTTAAGATTTACTACCCAAGAGATATTGGTATAATAAAATAAGATTTATGCAGTCTGAAATCTTGCGTGTATTGGATTTTATTTTATGATATTATATTTAAATATGATGTTATATGCACTACTGCATTCATATTTAGCTGGCAATATAAAAGAACGTTTTATAATAAAACTGTTATTACTTTAAACTTCCAAATACAATTTCACTATACAAAATTGCAATATCTAATATATAAAATTCTCGAGTCACAGTTTTCGTTGCCATACTCATCCGAAACGGCTTGACCGATTCTCATGAAATTTTGTGAGCATATTGAGTAGGTCTGAAAATCGGCCAACATCTATTTTTCATCCCGATATTCCCACGGGATCGAAAGTTACGCGTGTGAAACCGCGGGGCGCAGCTAGTAAGCTATAAAAAGCAGTTTTGTTACAAAAGTTTATGATTCTTTAATCATAATTTTGTTAGTTTGGATCCAGCGCTTATGCAAACTTACGGTTCCTAGTATGAGCTAATTATTATCAAAAGATGTTTGAGTTTCTTTAGAGAATCGAGCGTTAATAAACACCTTATATCAAATATTGAAGTTATATTTGTTATGGCTCCTTTGGTCGAAATAATGAGAATCAATTTTAACGATACCAACACCGAAAGCACCTAACAAGTAACAGATAAGGGTGTCGTTGTTATATTTTGTCAGAAATGTCAATGGCATTCAATTAAAATATGGTTTATTTTTGATCTGTTATAACAAAAACTTCTTACATGCGTTGTTTTGGATGATGTAGGGGAAAATGTTTGTAGGTGACGAAGAACACTTAATATTATCGTATAAGACATTTGCATTGCTTATCTTGTTGTCTGTACTCAATGTAGTATTTCACTGGACAATTAAAACCCGCACTTTACTTGGCTTATTGTAGGTATATTGCATTTAATATCACTTTATATTCAGTTTTAATCTCGGACATATTGAGTCGATCTCGTCAGCCAAGAGTCAGTTCTGGTTATGTGCTTCGCCTGGCCGAACTTATTAAATAATGCAAATGTAATCACAGGCCGGGCTGGATGAAGGCCTCAGACGAGTGACGAGCTGATCGATTCCTGAATATTCGCATCTAAATGTATCTTAGTCTTGTGTGGGCTATTGCTGCACCTAACAGGATTAATAAACAATCTCTTCTATAATATGAGAGACACCTTGCGGTCTGGCAGAAATGGCTTTAAGACAAAAAATCTGCCTCATATACATATACATTTAAATGCTGGATGAAATGAAAATGAATTGGATTGTATGAAGCGGATTGTAATATCATAGTACAATAAGAGTTATTATGATATCTTACTGTACTGTGGTAATCCTTTAAGCGTACAATATAATGTACGTATTACATTTTTTGTGTGCTCAAAAATATAAATACATCCAAAAAATATGTATCTACGACGATAATCAATGATATATTGATGTTAATATTAATGATATTAATAAAAGATTATGTAAGATATATGTATCGGTACTGATCAAAAACATCCGATTCCTCATACTATAAAGTGACTTCAGAAATAACATGACAAGAATATCCATCTATGTTATCATTATTGGACATTCATTCACCAATAAATGAAATGCTATTGTATTAAAAGCTACTGTAAAATTGCTTTTATAAGTTTTTAATAGTGAGAAACCAGTAGTCTATATCTTATTGTACAAGTATTAGCACTTAGCGATTGTCTATCAAAGAACGCAGACACGCTTGAAAGATTTTAGCAGATGAAGGATGAAATAGATAGTTCTTATTTAGTAAAAGGTAGTGCCGTACAGCATTGCATCTGAATTGGCGTGCACACCGTTTCGTTCGGTGTGTGATTAGCCGGTGGTCCATGGAGGGATGGAAAGGAGAAGGGGTAGGAAGGAGGTGATAGCATCTGCTTAATTTAAAGCGTTAGCGTATTATCAGAAACAGCACAATGCAATATTACAATATTAGTATTTATGTGTGTAATCGATATTGATATTTATGATGTCCTACGATGCTGACTTATTTGCCGATATAATTAATTGGTAAAGATATATCGGATAGCCATTGTTGAAGTTAACAATAGTCGTTACTCGATATCCATCTGCCTGGTAAAGTAATTGACCTGAGGACTGGCTCAGTTGTTGATGCGGTGGTGTACTACGCGTGTTACGTCAACTGTCGTGTGAGTGTATGTGTAATGTGTTACTTTCTACAATAAAAATCTTAAATCTATAACGTTACTTAAATTTATATAAAAACTAGATGACCAGCCATGCGTTGCTGTGGCAATAAAAATATCGCGACCTTAGAAATAAAACCAAAGCCAAATTTCACCAAAATCGATCGCGGACAAACAACGAGACACGGGGTTTTTATATAATAAGCTATTTATATATGACATCTTGGCCTATGTGGCTAGGCTAACAGGGCATGATTTAATAATCCAGCTTGTTTTGCTGGCGTTCCTTAGTTATTCATCTATACTAATACTACTATTATAAAGAAGAAAGATTTTTTGTTTGTCTATAAACTGCAGACGAATGTAGGATACTTTTTATCCCCATGGAAAGACGGGTAAAGTTCTAAACGGCTGATTGGATTGAAATGTTATAAGGGTATTTCGATGGTTTCCTGGATTATTGAAAACTTCACTGAAAATCCCATAGATAAATAATCAGCATCAAAAGTTGAATAAAATATTTTTAGATTTTTATTAATATGAATACCAAAAGCATTTCCAATGCAAAACCATGTATGGAAGTGACTGTACGATGCTGTGAGTACCGAAGTTTTAACCCTCTCGTAGACTTAGAAGTCACCTCTCGGCTTTATCATTAAGACGACCTCATTACTTATTCAGAACCCAAACTTTGTGTTTATTTAATCTGTGGACAATATTGTGATTAAAATTGATTTAATTAAATCTCTCGGTTGTAATAATGACACCGGCGTAAAGTGACAGCTGTGCTGTCGCGTTTTGTGCGGTGTGTAAGTAACCGGCGACTCATGGAGGTGGTAGGAGGAAGGAGGGAAACGCATCTATATAACCTCCGACTGCTTGTTTGCCCCCTTATACTATAAAAGTAAAAGGCAAGCAAGGCGTGAAAAGAACCAGGAAGTGGAAACAAAAGTCATAAATATTATTCACTGAGGTATTGAATGATTGGGATCGTAAATGTCAATACAAAATTATTTTGCTCGTGTTTAAATATGTGTGAGTAAGGGAGGACACTCTACTATGATCTTGGATCAGTATTGCAGATTAAATGTCACAGGACAGTTGTATATTTTGGCTCCTTCCCTCCTCCCTTCCAACGGGTCACAGAAAACTCACACGATTTGCGACAACATAGCTGTCACTGGGGATATCATGGAAGGGCTTTCCGGTTGTGCCGTCCCAATTCGGCAGCAATGCAGCGTGGCGCTAACGCTTGCTAAAAATCTAGAGATGTTTAGAAACTATGTATCTGTTTAGCCACTTCTGACGCTAACTGCAACCTGCCTATTTAACTTACAACACAGTAGGTATAGTTTACAATTCCCGGAAATTTCAGTCACAATTTAGAATTTGTGTTTGCATTTGAAAAAGCTTTACTGGAGAAGATGTAAAAGGTTAAAGGCTTTAATTCTTTTAATTTGTTAATCTCTCGTAACCCACTCTATTTTACACCCATACCATATTTGTTTACTGGTAGAATGTTGAGAGAACAAAAATATAGGTAGTATTTTCAAAACCTGTAACGAATGATGTAAAATCAACAACACCAGTAGCTAACAAAACTTGCGCATTTCATAAGTATTTTCGAAACCATAGAAACTTAAAACTTTGAAAGTTCAGTTGACATTTGTTTTCGGTACCAAGTTATTTTCTTTAATTTATTTAGTTTTTCCTCTTTCTTTTCCTGCATATCTAATGCCGGTGCTCTTCAAAATGTGACCATAAACGATTGTGTATAGCTATTGTCTAATAAGCACTAGGACAAAAATCAGCTTACACTATTAAAACCTCCGGTACCGAACACGTGTTCACGGCCTTTTTTTGAAGCGTCTTAATACGCTCGCGGTACCCGAAAAAGTATTCGTCGAAGCAGTATTGTAAAAGCCGTGTAAAGAAAGCCGTAAATCAATATTATCGGTGGGTTTCAAGCGAAACTTTCGCATTTCATAATTATTTTCAAAATCTTTATGACTTATTTTAAGTGACAGGTACTGGTACTTATCGCTTTCACGAGACCGGCGCAAAATGACAGCTGTGCTATCGCGTTTCGTGCAGTGTGTAAGTAGCTGGTGGCCCAAGGAGGTGGGAGCAGAAAGAAGGGCATCAAATCTGTATAGCCTCTATGCGGATGTCTGCACATCTAAGGCTGGAGCTTTTCGAAATGTGACCACAACCGATCGTGTAGGTAAGTGCAGCTATTGTCTCAAAAGATTTTGGACAAAAATCGGCTTACACTATTAATATATCAGATGTGATGTGTTCTACAGTTTTACTGTGAAGAGCATATAAGCCTTCTCTGAACTCTGTGCGTGTCGGATTGCCGTCCAATCGCAATAAGAGGGTTAGGGGATGGGCCGTGCACGTGTGTGTACAGTGCACACACGTGTACTGTGTACACACATGTACTGAGTACACACATGTGCATCACAATAAACGTAAAAGCTCTGACAGTTTTATTTCATCGCCGTTACTAACAGTGTTTATCGGTGCAAAGTGTGACATGGGCCTTCTTCACGTGTCTATTTATTTTATTTATTTTTCTGTACTAATATTAGAAGAATAAATGCTTTTTTACCGAAATTATATTTTTATTTTATTTTTTTTTTATGATATAGGAGGGCAAACGAGCAGTCGGAGCCATTTTCATGACTACCGACGCCCACAAACATCCGCATAGAGGCTATACAGATGCGCTGCCCTCCATTCTCCTCCCACCTTCATGAACCACCGGCTACTTACACACCGCACGAAACGCGACAGCACAGCTGTCACTTTACGCCAGTCTCGTATAAGCAACTTTCACAAAAATTTCACAAATAAAAAGCTACATTATAAAGAAGTACATACATAACTTATATGTTATATTTTAATACAGTTGAACATTTAATTTTGACGCCCATGGAAATGGCACGGATCGACTAGTAGGGGTAGTAAGGAAGCCAACTCATTCATCATCATCAATGTTTGTCATCAATTCACTTCACTTGTGTATACAATATACATATCAACGTATTCACAGTAAATATATTGTGATTGATTATCACAACGATCTGGAAAGCTTATTACAGGCTTGATCTATTACCATATTTGTTGATATTTCGTAACATTTTTGGAAAGGTAAGTTTTTTATAAATGTTTTGGCTTATCAACGTCATTCATAAGAGGCAATGCTGCAGCTGAATTGAGCAGACACGACCTGGACCACACCTCTCTCGCTCAAATAATATCAAAGCCAAAATGCTGACGCCTTTCTGGAGGTTCACTATAGGGAATGAGAGAAGGCACGTCTGATTGCAATTATGCAAATGTCTATTGAGGTCGATAGTCAAGAGGATCTGAATGCTCGGAAAATTGGAAACATTAGTTCCTGCTAATGCTTACGAAACGCCATTAAAAGTATAATTCAGTCAGTAAAGCGTATTGTGAGCAATAGAAGGGGCAAGAGAAGGATTTTTAATGCGACTGTGACGCAAATGCTATATAAGCACAAGACTTGGCGCCAAAACACCATCACCATCTGACAGCTATATAATAGATTCATGTTTTATCACCATAATTTTGCTATAAATCGACAATCATCAGACTATCTTTATGCTGGACATTGAAGTTCGTATAAGACGCTTTAGCAGCTCCTACTAATCGTTTCCGCAGCCAGCAGTTCATGCTGACCTGACCTCGTTTAAGGCTCCGGAGTTGTAAGGATCGCTCTTCGTGTAAGAGTGACCCTTTTCGTGACGAAGACCGGCTCCCAGTCAGGGCCCGGCCAGTCGCCAGTGTCCTGTCGCCGATAGAACCGGGACAGTGATTCATGGTGGTCATGATTTTGTCGATAGTTCTGAGTCTGACACACCCTTCGGGTTCACCCAGGGCCGGTGCAATAAGAATGAAATTACAATAGGTATTACAGGTAAGAGACATATTTCACGTGTTATTTTTTTTGTTCACGGCAAATATGGCAAACAGTCAGAAAATTACTTTTCATAAAATCAAATTTTATGCGACAATATGAATTTCACAGTCAGTTCTGTTTGAGGTTAGCTCACTAGCTGTTCCCTGCGATTTCGATCACGTAGCGTATTAATATTATAATCAAAGTGATTTGTTATTATTTGCTTGCAGTGTGCCGAAATTCCTTTTCTTTTAAAATTTACCGTAGGAATGAGCGATTTTACAGCAGTAAAAAGTGTTTTTAATGCTTACCACGCTTGGTATCTATATATCACATAAAGTTTCATTTGAATCCGTCCAGTAGTTTCGGAGATTACAACCCGGACAAAGAGACAGATTACAGCCCGGACAAAGAGACAAACAAAAAAATTAAAAAACATTGAAAGTGTTCTAATACTATTTTAACATCGCCCCCAATTAGTTTTTCGTAATTTAGTTTTCAATGTACAGAGTATTTTATTTCCCGTCATATATTAATCTAGTAATAGAAAATGAGCAATTTTCTCTCCCTTATACTTTTCAATATACGAGTTACAAGAATAACCCAAAACTGGGACTAATACAGGCCAGTGCGTAGACACAATACACCACATTCATTCATTGTTAACAAAAGTTTTGTGTGTAACAAAACACAATACTTATATGTTGCTTTAGGTTCAATGGATGTGTATATGTAAAGGTATTTTTGGCGTACTCGTTACTACAGTGATTTCTGTTCTTGCCTCCGAGTCGCGCCGATTGGAATATTAATAATGTGCCTTTGTCTCACTACAATTGCAGTTGCCTATAAATATAGTGATCATTCAAATACATTGAATCATAGCAACATACTGATTTCAGATTTATATGATAGAAATACTAGATATAGCACATTGGTCCATAACATCTACAACATTCGTAACAATGAAGTGAGAGAGGAAGGTCAGGTATGAAATATAATGTCGCTGTATCTGATGTACCATGTCCACGTCTGAAGAGAGTTATGAATGTGGAGAAACCAAGGCAAGCGTAGGGAACTTGATATGTGGCACTCTGTTCTCTTTGCCTACCCCGTTAGGGAACTGGCGTGAAGATGTGTTGTTGTTGTAAACGTCTACAACCTGGAGGGGATTCGAACCCGCGATGTGACGGACGCGGGATATTCCCTACGATATCACTGCACCAATCGATCGTCAAACTTTTACCCACAACCCTTTCTTTCTCATCGTCAACACTACGAAGCAGGTTTTGGTAAGAGGTAATGCCACACTGCATGCTTGCATGCAGTCGAATTAGGCCGGTACGACCGGGGAGGTACCTCTCGCTTGCACGAGACCGGCGTAAAGCGCTTTGACCGCGTTTCGTGCGGTGTGTAAATAGCCGGTGGCCCATGGAGGTGGGAGGAGAAAGGAGGGCAGCGCATCTGTATAGCCTCTACGAGGATGTTTGTGGGCCGCGTCGGTAGTCATGAAAATGGCTCCGGCTGCTCGTTTGCCCTCCTATACCATAAAAAAAAAAACGAAAGTGTAACTTAAATAATGTACCACGTGGTGACACCACCCACAAACATCAACAATTGGAATTGTAATACAATTTGTGTCCCGCTTAAGTGTTCTCGCCGGCCGGCACAGGACACGTGTGCCGGCCGGTAATTAAGCAAGCGCCTGTAATTAAGCCTCTTATCTGATATAGGGAGGAAAACGAATAGTTGGAGTCCTCCTCCATGACTACTGTCGCCCATAAACATCCGCATAGAGGTTACGCAGTAGTGTTGCCTTCCTTCCTCCTCCTCCTCCTTCCATTGTATGGTCTGGTACCTAACCGCGGTGGGGGCGCGTGCGTGGCTCTGTGGTCCCCAAAGCTATGAGACAGAGCTACCCATACCGGACAGGTTTGCCGGGTGAGGCCAGATTAAGTGCAGTTCAGCTGAGGGGTTCTCCAAGCGTTCCAAAAAGACAAAAAAGAAATGAAATATGTTTGAAAAATGGTACGATAATTCTGTTTTAATAATAAAATATTACTAAGTAACGTGTTTAAAATTTCCGCTACACAACATTGCAGGTTCCCACGACCACAAATTCTGAAATAATGACAGGGACAACGTCTGTTGCGTCAGCGGGTAACACGTACAACAACATCCCCCGTTGCCTCGAGTACAGTAAATTGATAACACATCTTCACATGACAGCTATCTTGGCGCCAACATGACATGGACGGCGCTAATTTGATTAATTTGACAGCTCGCCATTAACATGTACAGGGATGTCTTGTGGAACTTGTCAAACTGATTTAGAGCAACACTCTCTGAGAACCAAGTGTATTCTGAGATACAATATAATATTATGTAGATAATTGTATTTATTCAAGTAAATTATATAAGTGATACACTATCTCCATATCATTTTTTATTTTTCAAAGTGTACACACAGATGTAATCCCACCTTTTTACATAGAATAGGTAGCAAACCAGCAAAAGAGCCGAAAGGCTAGTAAACTCCAAAACCCACAGTCAGTGCAAAAGTAGAAGTGAAGCAGATTTGCGCCGACCTTTGAGATAAAAATAAGCGCATTTCTTGATCGTATCGTTCCGAAAATATTGAGTCCAGCTGATGTACAAATTAGTTCCTTTTTCTAGGCTGTAATTGTGTCATTCTTTCACCTCACAGTAATTACAGCTCTTGGGTAAATGACCTTTCGTTCGGCTGTCTATTTTTTAATTATTATTAAACATTTTATTCGCTTTAGCTATTGCGTCTTGTCAGCTTGCTGCCGAATAGCAGTACGTAAAATATCTACTGCCATATTTTGTACGGGAAAAACATCAACTAAAAACAAATTAAATACACATATCTTTATATTAACAGTCCTTTTTAATGCATATGAGGCAAAGGAGCAGTTGAGCCACCTCATGTTAAGTGATCACCAATGCTCACAAACATCCGACACGCCAAAGGTCTAACAGGTGCGTTTTTCGGCTTTTCAGAGATGAAAAGCTCTTTTTGTTGAATATCCCAAGGTCGCCGGGAATGCCGAGGTAGGCAGCTGATTCCATATCGGAAAACTACCCGTGATAAATGCGGTAGAAAATGCACAGCGAACTGACATCTCTAAGCAAAGCAAGAGCATCAAGCAGGCTGGAGAAATATTGATTCAACAATTCGAGAACGTTGGATAATTAACGTTAATTTTAATTATTTATTATATGTACAAAATTTGATCTCAACAATAAGAACTGTTTCAAAGTTAACATCCATGAAATTAATCTACAAGAACATATAATTGCTCGTGATCCAATAACATACGGAGTAAGATATAACAATATTTAATCGATACTGTTCAGCATTGTGTTACATGTGTAGGTCTAATAGCGCAAAATGATTGCTAAATTAACAATAGCTGCTAGAAATGGACCACTACAGCTATATTATCAATTTGCTGCCTGTTAAATGTAATAATGACGTATCTAAATATTACCCGAACCAGTGATCTCCCATCTCCATGCAATTACAATATTGGCTAATCATCAATTGTCTGTATTTATGTTCATTGAACCATTCCAGAATATTATTATTCTGATTTTTGGGATGAAGCAGAATAAAATTATAATCTGATACCCATTATTTCAATGCAACTCTTCAGTCTTTGCTAAATGAAAAATTGCGACTGATAAGCGTCAAATAAACACGTAATTTTGAAATTGATAATGATCATGGATTTAGAAGTAACCAAGCCGCAATCATATCGTTAAAGCATAGGCAGGTCAGCTTGTATTATATATTGAAGTATTATTATCTGACCCGTACGCACTCAATGTGCGTTCAGAAATTCAATTTATTCATTCTTAATAAAATATAACCTTTATCAATTCCGAGTAGTGTAGCTTTCAGTTTGTAAAATAATTTTCATGATCGAATAAGTATTTCCGAAGATACCCTACATACAAACAAAGTTAGAAACTTTACCTTTTTATGATATTACACATATAATAAATGTGACATACAATTTTTTATTACCTAATACATTTACGATACATTCTTGTCAGATCTGTCTGTTTTGTCTGTTATATTTTAAACTGACCAGTGACCACCTTCTTGACTTTTGGGCTTTAAGAGTTCGTACTTTCATTTTCGGAGCAAGAAAATTAGAAACGAGATTATACTAGGACGTTAAATACTTAAACCGCTTGCCGCGGTTTATCTGAATTTAGATTTTTGATATTAGGTTACTACTTACTTTACAGGGCTTCGCCTTATAGATATTTGGGTCAAAATCTAATCCGGATCACGTGGCACTTAATTCAACTGCCCTCCCAACTGAACAGTCTCAGCTACAAGAAACCCAAACTAAAACAATACTGCATGTAGGTAGCAGGTCCAACAAGCAACTGGATTAATCCATAACATGAGCAAGAGTGTGTTACATACGCATGCCAAGTAGAAGTAGAACAAGTCTGACAGATCAGGGTTGACAGCTGATGCCTAAAGTTTATAATTACTTTACTGCTCCGCAGTTCTCTACCTACGGTGATACTATGGTATGAATGATGTAGTATGAGTGATAGACTATGACTAAACATAGACAACCAATTATATACTAAACAGAGTGTTAATATGATTCATAAGTCAAATAATACACGCTAACTGCTATTGTACGCCCGATTATAGTTAAATACGTCTAAGGTCTCTTTTTATAATATATGGGGGTAAACAAGCAGTCGGCGACATTTTCATGACTACCGACGACCTTATACATCTGCATAGAGGCTACACAGATGCCCTCCTTGTTCCTCTCACCAAAATGGGCCACCGGCTACTTATACACCATACGAAATGCAACAGAATAGCTCTCACTTTACGCCAGTGTCGTTCAAGCGGGAGGTACCTTACCGGTCATGCCGGCCCAATTCGCATGCATATAGCCGAATTGGGTGGCACGACTACCTCTTGGTATTATAGTTACATCAGTCTTACTCCAATTACAGTTTTCATACCGCGCCTCTTATATCGGCTCTTAAGGAGTAAAGTCCAAGCACAACAAGATACTTACGTAGGTACGGCGACTGCGGCCCCTGCTCGGAGCACGCGCGTCTCCCCCGCGCACTCAACAGGACCTCGCGGCGAGGCCTCTCCGGCACCTCGTCAGTCTCCACACCGCCCCCCTCNCACTCGCACAATTTATATGACACACACTAGCACAAACACAGCACTCCACGCAGTCCACCTGGAAAAAAAGAAATATACTTATTTAGTAAGAGGTAGTGCCACACTGTATGCATGCATGTAGCCGAAGCCGAAGAAAAGCCGAAAGCCGGCACGACCGGGAGGGACCTCTCGCTTACAAGAAACCGGCGTAAAGTGAGAGCTGTGCTGTCGCGTTTCGTGTGGTGTTTAAGCAGCCTACAACCCATGGAAGAAGGAGGAGGAAGGATGGCAACGCATCTGTATAACCTCTATGCGCAGAATTATGGACATCCGTAGGCATTAAAATGGCTCCGATGGCTCGCTTGCCCCCTTATACTATAAAAGAAAAATACTAAAATGTATTCTTTATTTATCGCTTAGTATTTTTAATAGTTTATAAGTCAGACGAAAAGCAGCAGATCGGTCTTCTTCTTTATATTAAAATACCTACTGACGACGATGAAGCATGATGTTATTTTATAACGACATGTCGTTAAACGACTTGATAATATTTAAAATCTATAAAAAATTAAATAAACAAATCTGTGTACGCGCATCTTCAGAACGAATTCACAAAGTTTAAGAACTGCGTTTGTTTTAGCCAGGTCAAAGCTTACAGGAACATTTGAACGGAAATGGAAATCTTTAAAAGATCTAAATTTTTGTCATTTGTTTCTCATTTCTGCCACATTGTATTGCACGTTACCATAACAAGCAATTTATAATCAAAACAGGACAACGGCTTATTCTCAATAAATCTGCTAGTTTATTGTAGAAATCCATGACACGTAAAAATGTTTCACGAATCTACACTGCAGTACCGTATTGCATACATCATAACAATAGTGTTTCACGCCGCTTTCAGCTGCAGCGCCCATCTCCATAGCATGCCAATATCGTACATTATTATATTTTATAAAAGGGTCCCAAATATACAAAAATATACCACATTTTTTTACAATATTGAAATGTATATTACAATATCTATTTCGTACGTACAGACATTGCTCGAGTTACTAACTCTCGTACTATACTCGTATTATATTTACAAAGTTAAGCTTAAGTTTCTATTTTAATTTACTATTCGATAGCTTACTGGGGTTACTTTACTGTACTTACTTTACTGCACTGTAGATAAGAATTAATTCTAAATAGTCCTATTATTTTAGATAAGAAGATCTTTTCACCACCAATCAAGATTGAGCGTACGTTAAAAAATATCGATAAAAATGCGAACAGCACACTAAAATAGTTTGTAGAATTGTACAAAATATACTTTCATACTGAAATCGTCTTCCTTATGTAATGAAGAAGACAAGAAATGCAGTGAGCAGCGCAGTGTTATCTGTTAGCCAATAAAAATAACATTATACTATAAATATTTCAATTTGTATATGGTTTCTGACTAATAACTATTGTACGTACTTAGTTACAGCTCAATTTGTAATCTATCCTCACAGCTATTAGGGATATCATTATAGACTCTCGAACATCGAGAACAAGTTCTATCAACTGTATTTAAAACTTTCGATCCTTCCATCTGTGAGGATTACGTTCGCCTCAAACTACTCGTTTGAATTATTGACAGTAATATAGATTTTCCTTTATACTACTCCCAGTCTTACTTCTTTTTAATATTATTTATGAGAGAGTTTGTATGTATGTTTGTTATTATTTCACCCAAAACGAATTTGGTTGAAATTTGGCACGTATATCAAGTGCTATCTATAATACTATACATCCCAAAAATATTATTGGTTCTTTTAGGATAGACTTTACGCGTTGGCTCCTCGGCATTTCCTTTCTAGTGATTTAATAATTCTATACTATATTATTCGATATCTAAGTGCATAGGTAAGCGTCAACATTACATCACACACATCTGTGAGTATTTTACAAAGGCATTTTAATGAACGTAGACACCACGGTTTTTCAGGTACTCTTATCCAAACTCGGAATCGATGAAACTCGAACCAAAAATTGATCCTCCTGCCATTTTAACGAGCTTAGCCCACCACTCGTTCCCACCGCTGCTACGCTGCTACTCCAGTGTCGCCAGGATCAACAGCGCAACCACAACGAACCCATGATATGATCTCAGTTAGCAGCCCGAGGGAAAAACTAAGACTGTCTTCGGACCTAATTTAATCAAAAAATAGAAAAATTAAGAAGAAATTTCAATTTCCCTCCCTAGTCAAATCTACCAAACATTTTAGTTTCGCAGTCCTGCGTTTAGTATAGTCCTGCGTTATAGAATTATTGACATCTATCTTTCTATCGATTGAAAAATAACTGTTCTTTTTTAATTCAGTGGTCTAAATGCATATTTTATCCTCTTGTATTTACCAACCCACAGTCACATAAATTCTCTTAAAAGCGTCAATAAATATGCAGATAGGAACCAATAAAATAGTCCTCGAGCAATAAAATGTCGTACCTACTTATAACGTATTGCAGTATACGTAAGTACATCTGTCTTCTTAACGACGCACTACGGGCTGTGTAACCTTAAGAGTTGCCTATATTCTCTATGCAAGTTCTAAGAGGAAACAGGCAAAACAGGTAAGCACTAAGTCCACAAGAAGGAGGTAAGCCTTACCTGCATTAGCATTTTAATACATAAATTTAATTAATTAATGAGAATGAGCGTAGAGTACGCTTTTTTGTCGTCTTATACTAAAATATAAAACTAAAAACCATTAACTCAAAAGACAACACAGTGTAAAATTGATATTTTTTTCTAATATTACTATTTATTAAGATTTCTAATTCTCACTCAATTCGCTTTACTTCGGGAGCGGATGATTGCACCCTCGGTGTAGAGCGGATGAAGCGAGCAGGTGAACTCATTATTAAAGCACTCTATTGAAGTGATAAGTGCCCATTAAACTTCTCAAATTGAGGACACTTTTATAATTTCTAGTAAAATTATTAGACGCTTTTATCTATCTTCTATATTTTATCTATTACATTTGTCTACATGTATATTAATAATAAAGACTCTGTTTATGTTATCTGTATAAAAGATACAAGTAAAATGTTATGGTGGACTTTGTTAAGTGGAAGAAAAAACGATTATAGTATTTACTGCCTTTGCATTTATAGACGCTAATCACAAAATTTAAGCAATTAGGATACTGTTTTCTTATATTTTGGCACGCTACACTCAAAATTTCGTTTTTATTTCATTTCATTTAGATAGTAAATTAAAAAGCTATGACGATTGAAACACAATGCATCGATCGTGCCGAGAAAGTTCACAGGCCGCGAACCACGATCCTAGACAGTTGCGGGACATCGCGGTCGCACTTCGGAATTAGCGATCACGAGGCCAAATATGTTCCCCGGGTTCTATATTTAAAGCATGGCAGCTAGCTCAAAAGATGAAAATCAAGTCCAGCCGATTTACTTACAGAAGTTGAACATTTAACAATTAAATACCCCCACAGCCAAGCAGTCAAGTCAAATGTTCTGATGGAGACAGCACATGATGAAGTGTCTGCTGCCCATCCTTTATAATATACCCTTTTATAATTTCCTATGCAAATGCTGAAGAGAAGGGTCTTAGTCTCAGCTAATCAAAGTTGCGAATATAGTCAGTACAACTTATGAGCGTGACTAAATAAACCATTTCCACAGAAGACGGCCAGTTTCGACAGTACTACTTTAGCTAGACAGAACCATTTCCTGGGATATAATCAAAACTTCTTATTGACCTTATAATACCTACCTATAGAACCGTATACCTACCTTAGTCAACACATGAAGAAACATTAATTTTTTTCATAAACTGCAGAAATTCCAACGGTCTAGACTCACAGCTACCAAATAATCTATGATTAAAAGTTAAGGGACGCAAATTCTTATATTTATTCCTGGTGCGTGACCCGTTATCTGAATGTTAGATACGGACAATTAGTTAACAGGGTTTATCGCCGACGCGACGGACAAATTTAAAGGACAGTCAGTATTCGTAACGTATTTTATACGACTGCACTAAGGGGTGGTGATTTATACACGAGGCACGCCAGAGACGGACCGCTAAATGTTGTTTCGTGACGCCTGGAAATCGGTTTGAACAAATGACGTTGCAGGCGGGTAAATGTAGAAGGATTATCGCTATATAACGAAATACACGAGACCGGCGTAAAGTGACAGCTGTACTGTGGTGTTTCGTGCGGTGAGTAAGTAGCCGGTGGTCCATGGAGATATGAGGAGGAAGGAAGTCAGCGCATCTGTATAGCCACTATGCGGATGTCTATGGGCGTCGGTAGTCGTGAAAATGGCTTCGACTGCACGTTAACCTATACCATAAAATAAAAAATAAAAAGTTAAGAGAGACCCACGTGTTCGCCCTAGTGATACAGTTCTTAATTTCTTATTTAAAATGTCATGTGTCCTGGACTGTGAACTCTGATATTTATATATCCGTAAAGATTCCATTCGAAATTGGTGCAACCGTTCAGGTACAAACAGAATGACAAAGAAGGCAAACAAAAATTTAAAAAATGGTTGTAAAAGGTAATGGTTGTTATACATATTACCTATAATTATTTGTCAGGCAAAATGCACTGCAATTGAAAAAAACTTAGTTTGAATTTTGAAACCACTGAGAGATCAGTTTTACTTATATAGATTCTAGACATTTTTGGAAGCTTTGTTTTCAGCCGTGAATCGAGTCGTGTTGAATAAAACCTTCTAAGAAATCACAAAAAGCGTGCGACATATACGAAATTGCACACGCAGTGAGCCTGTGATCATTTATGGCAGAATAAAGAAGCCAACAACTATTTTAATCTATGTACTGTGTTCCAGCGACGTAAGGTCAGTTTATGGTACAGTACGTAGAAAAGATTTTGAGGTAGTGTAACCAGAGTTCGGAATTGCTTTTTTACATAGATCCCTCGTGAAGTAACTGCAACACTGAAGCATTTAGTGCGATTATAACTGCCTCTAGAAGACAGCCTGAGTCACAGATTAATAAACCTAACCTGAGTGTAATTATCTATCCTCAAATTACTAGACAGTTAATTACCTATTCTAAATTAGAAGAAAAACTCTTTCTAACGAACACAATTATAGAAGTTTGGGGCAGTAATTACCGAACCCTCATTGTGCGGGTCAAACTCAGTCATGCCGTATATTTTATATTTATAGTTCGACCAACTTCGAGTGGGATTAAAAAGTATAAAACCTCCTTAAATCGTAGTTTAATTGGGACATGGCTTCAACGTGGAAGCTGTCCTGGATAATGTGATCAATTGTAGTTCGTGATGCGGGCTGCGGCTTTCCTAGTTATCCTTACCCGATCTACTAAGTAAAGCATCGCTTAGTGATGATGATTAGGTGATGTATGTACTTCATTGTTATTAGTTATGTCTAGTAACTATGACTAAGTATGTTGGTATTTTGATGACCAGATTTGACGACCAGGCTGGCGCAGTGTATACTAGTGGACCCGCGAAGATCGATATTCGATGTATGTGAAACTTTTTTGTAATTAAAAACTAAATATCATATAATATTATGTTATGACATTAAAACTAAGGTTAACAATTTATGTAGAATTTTCAATACTTGCAAACAGAAACTTCATCAATAATTACGTGTATCTTATATACTACTAGCTGCGCCCCGCGGTTTCACCCGCGTAACTTTCGATCCCGTGGGAATATCGGGATGAAAAATAGATGTTGGCCGATTTTCAGACCTACTCAATATGCTCACAAAATTTCATGAGAATCGGTCAAGCCGTTTCGGAGGAGTATGGCAACGAAAACTGTGACTTGAGAATTTTATATATTAGATATCAATGTCTCAAATGCATGGTAATATGTGTAAAGTTTTATTATTATTTATTTGGTGGCACTTATAGTTTACGTTAATTTTGAGCATTGACTTCGCTATGCAAACTACAATTCATTTTTTCGAAATGAGCTGCGTCGTTTAGGCCAGAACTGATACAAGTAAGTTGGAAATGCCATGGGGAAGTTTTATCTTTACAATTATATTTTTATAATTTTATCATTATAATTATTACATTTTTATACTTAAATCCATAGACTAAATAAACTTTTTATTTAGGCTATGCTTAACTCATCAATATTGTCCTTGACGTCACGTCTCGCAATAACACGTCTTTATACGTCAACGATACATAATGATGACGTCACACCGACACCGAACGACACACGCGACCAACAAATAACATCCGACATGTCATAACGACTCAATAAATAAACGCTCGCAGTCGTAAATGGTTGCACCATAACTTTGACGATACCCATAATATTGTAATGAGAAAAGCGATTATCATATTGTACCCAATATTACAAATGCGGATTTGAGTTTGTTATTTTGATAAGATTTCACGCTGAAAAGACCAGTCAACCATCAATCACATTTATATAAATTTGGTTATATACATATAATATGGAACCCGAGTGTAGCTGAGGGTGGAAAACTTATAAAAGGTTGATACAAGCGAAAGACATTAAGAGGGCTATCGGTAAAAAGTGCCGAAATTTTGAAGGCAAATTACTCGTAAATGGAAATAATCTGTTAGTGTCGCCGCACACGGGCCACACGCCACAGGCACAAACGCCGCCACAAGAGGCAAGAAACGGCCACAAAAGTAGCTGAAGCGCGCGACAGCCACTTGTGGCCGGTGGTCGACACTTGTGGCCGGTGGTCGACACTTGCGGTCGGTGGTGGCTACTTTTTTTAACCCAGGAATGCAGTATCATAATGGACTCGGACGAAGATGGTTTAATTGCGCTACTTTTAATAAAAAGACGACGTCGTAGAAAACGAAACCGTAGTTATTGGATACATCCAATTTATTCAAGGAAAGGGAGAGAGGGGCGCGGAATCGCGCGAGTGGCATGTGGCGGCTTTTTGTGTCGGCGTTTAGTGGCCGGTGCGGGCCACAAGAAGCAGCTGCGACGATTTGTATCGTGTTGCCGCCACCGGCGCCAAACGTGTGCGGCGAGTCCATATAAAATGTATGAAAATTACAGGAAATATGCCAGTGGCGGCGTTTTGTGGTTGTGGCCAGTGGCCCGTGTGCGGGAGCCCTAAAAATATCAACTTTGGTTCCGCATAGCACAAATATTTTTTTAGGATCTGTATAGTTTATAAATTAAAAATTATTATTATTTACGAAGAAAAAGGTATATTTGGAACTCATGTTTTCGAAAAGACTGATTTTCGAAATGAAATTACGAATATAAGCAGTGGATCGTGGATACCTAAAAAATACCTACTATTAGGAAATATACTGCTATAGGTTTCTTATAGAATAGAAAAGTAAATTGATTTCATTAAACTCGGCAAAAAAAATATTTTTGTAACTTAAATTTTGCCAAAATAAAACATAATTTTTCTCATGATAATAAATGTGGAACAACTTCAGAAATTGACTCATTTATTAACAAGATATTCGATTAATAAAACCACCAAAAAAAAATAAACATTACTATGTTAGATTTTATTTAATTAAATTTCAAAGTTACTATTGAATTACGCCATGTAAGTCTTTATAAGCTCACAAATATTTTTATTGTTTAGGTCAATAAAAAATATTTGTGCAATGCGAAACCAAAGTTGATCTTGAAAAAAACTCAATTTCGGCACTTTTTACCGATAACTCTCTTAAATGAAACCATATATTTATTGTATTATTTTTAGGCTACACAACAAAAATCAGATCAATCGGAGCCATAATTTAGCCACAGGAATTTTTTAAATTTTTTTCTCACTTCGTACACGCTAAATCGCAGCTGATCGTATACTATAAGCAGCCGTGGTGATTCACCTTGTGCGAGGTTGCCCTTCGCTGTACGAGCCGGAACAAAGCATGTTTATGTTTTTTCGCTGTTTAACTAGTTTGAAAAAAATATTTTTGTAAACTTGTCGTAAACTCATTTTTAATAGTTTCGGATTAACTGTAGGCACTTATAGTATAGTATATATGGTTCAATTTAATGCCTCTCGCTTGTATCAACCTTGTATGTTATGATCATTACCTTATGGGATATAAGGTATTTTTTTAGTTTAAGTTTTAAAACTTTGATCTGATGACACTCTTGAAGATATAATTAAGATTTTTATACAATTTACATTATTAAAGAAAGACAACTCTTTTAAATAACTTTAATAACTTTCCGTGTATTTCTAAAGATTTTCCACCACAAATAAGCAATGTTAGAAACTTCAAAAACATCATAAATATATTATAGATAATAATATATTTGATGATGTAAAACCGTGTGCTAATCGTAATACTCCATAAAACAAATCGTTTTCGGCTCAACTTTTGTTCGTATAAAAGTTTCCTTTGTCATAGGACAATAGTAATTTCAGAATGTGTACACTTAGGAAATATTTGAAGATAAAAAAGGTTTACTTCCAACACAATCTACAGCTCTGCCGTTGTTTGCTAGATATATAAGATGATGTTTGCTGTTTGTTTGTTTGAAACTGTCAGTACATAAAAAGTTTGATGTCACATAGTACATTGCAGTTTACAACTTTATCAAACGAGATATCAACTAATGAAAGTTGTTTAAATCCTACATTTTAAATTCTTTATTCGCGATTATAAATTGTTTTCTTTTGTTAGGCTGCTTTCCATGACTAACTTTATCTTTATAATGGTAACTAGAATTACTTACTCTCTTTTTTTCTCAGAGAGCTTTTAACAAAGTTGCTACAGATTTCAACGCTCTGTCTTGTAGCATTTGAGTTCATATTCAAACAAAATTTGATTTTAATGTTAATAATGATATAATTATAATGCCACCGATAAAAAAAAAATTTTTACGTTACAGAGTTGTTACTTGTTTTACCCTCCAACTGACAGATCTGGGGCATCACACCATATGACACTTGCAGCCTCCCTGTTTTATTTGGTATTTGGCGCTCACATTCTGCGCACTTCATAAAACTAGCAGATCCACTTTATATAAAAATACACCGATAAAAATAAAATGAGTTGCAATTAATTTTGTGTCTATTTTAATTACGAGTGACATTGAATGAAAATACCAACATAATTTCTATAATGTACTCGTATGTGTCTAATAAGGGAAAAATATCTACTAATGTAGTATATGGTGCCAATACCTATGTATGTACCTACCTATAGTTCTTAAGCGACCGTATGTAACTGTCATTAAGAACGACTTTATTCAATTTACCCAAAATTGTGAAATATTTTCACAACTCATCCAATGTGATATCGATCGGGAATATACAATGTTTGTCTAAAACTTCATTACCGTAATGAAACAATCCCCAGACGCAGCGCTACCGTCACGTGGCCATCAAAATCACCTAATTCCGTAACATTTACGACCTAATTTAATAACACGACAAACAATTTATCACACGATCAACAACGCAAGAACACACGCACATTTATGAGGTACAACTGATAATATGAACGAACAATGTTCATTAGAATGTACAACATTATATTACGCATACACAATGCCTATTACATATTATGCATAAACTAATTTAAGTAAACATTACTGTAATGTATTTGTAATATATTCTGGCATTGATTCGAATGGCAGACCAGCAGTTGACCGATAAAGGCCGATGATGATGATGAAATGTAATTATATTTCTCTTATGCCCCCGGCGCCGTCGCATATAAGCTCTAAAGGTTATTAGTTTTGTAAACAACATAAATTAATACATATTATAATCGTGTACAATGGCTCGAACTTAGGGATTATATTTAAAATTTGAATATTTTAAGGAAAATTTGAATTTCGCTAAAAATTAAATTTGTGTTATTCAAAATAGGGATTCCGAACTTTAGGACTTGAGTTCGCATTTAGAAAAAACTAAATCTATATTTATATATAAAACTCAAACGTGACATAGTCATCTATCAACGCACAGCCCAAACCACTGGACGGATCAAGCTGAAATTTGGCATCCAGGTAATTTACGACGTAGGCATCCGCTAAGAAAGGAATTTTAGAAAATCTACGCCTAAGGGGTTGAAATCGGGTGTTGAAGTTTATATGAGAAATTAAACGCGGGTGAAACCGCGGGGCACAGCTAGCACACTATATTCTTAATTTCATAGACTATATAATAATGTTTTCTCACTAATACATTCTTAGAACAGCCTAACAAAGTTCTCGTCTCTTTTATACATGCAATCTAATCAATCGTTTTAGAACGATTAGAGTACTAGAAGAAATCCTACGGTCGCTGAAAATTATAATATCGTAAAACGTTGTATTCAAGGCAAATTTCACAAATACTTTTCCTGTGTTCCAGATATAAAATGTATCCAGGATTGTATAAAACCTTTTATCTACACTAATGTTGTAACATTCTACTTATGTTTTCAATACTTGACTTATAATAAATACTGTTATAGCTCTGACAACAAAAAACTCAATTTAAGCAATTTGACATGATGTTATAATATCCAAATCGATATCGTAAAATCTCATTATAACACTGTGTGAGAGCGAGAGAGAGAGAGAGAGTGGTGAGAGAGCCTTATTTCAAAATCCTAGTGCGCGTTCGCTCCTGATTGGCCCTGCGCGCGCTGCAGCTGCGCTCTCATTGGTTCAATGCCAGCTTGCGAAGGATTTGCGAGAAAGAGACAAAGCTCTACAAAAAAATGAAAGCAAAAATAAACGTATAAAAACAGACAACGAATAATCTACTGTTTAGTAGAAATTTAAAAGTAAAGTCATGTGATTTTTTCTCATTATATTTCAACATTGAAGCTAGTCTTTTAACATTGAATTATAAAAAGTATATATTAAAGTATTTAATAAAAATATTTATCTTCAAAGAACATTACATTTTAAATCGTCGGTCAAGCAGTCGACGCCTCGTCGGTCAAACAGTCGTCGGTACAACAACGAATGGGGCAATACGCCTGAATTTAATGTTTCGCAATGTTTGATTAATTGATTAATTGCATTAGTGAAGATAAAGTAGTGTATGCAACTGCATATAACACGGGTATTAAAACACACGTGAGGTACTATTTTGAAACTCTCGTTCGCTCGTTTCAAAAACTCACACTCGTGTTTTAATACCCTTCGTTATACGACAGTTGCATAAACTACTATTAGGGCCGCGATTATGGCAGATGAAGCGTACATTTGTTAAAATGTGAGGAGTTTCACACAATATCGTACATACCTAGTAGCTCGGTCAAGTATAACATTTTACTAATGAATTTTTGTCATTATATAATACATACAATATAGACTAGAATTTATTAAAATGATTAATATGTACAAATTTTTGTAAATTATTACCGTGGTCGTCAAGGACCTGAGTTGTTATAAAACGACCTTAAATAAATTAATAAAAAAAATAGACTTATGTTTACTGTGTGTTATTATTTTATATACCTATTTCCTAGTATACCTAATATACTCTACTCGATTAATGTTAGTTTCAATATGAGAAATTTCAATTCTGAGTTTGTTTCGCCGGTTCTTCTCAGGACAGGGTTAGGGTTAAACAGGTGGTAGTTAAAATGGCTGACGTTCAAAAAGTAATTTGTACAATTCTATTTTGAATAAAAGCATTTTCATTTCATTTTCAATATTAAACAATGATGTACTCCTACTCTATATTTTTTTACCTCTCTTTTTCTACCGTTATCAAAAAGTCATTTGTGCGGAAATGCAATCCTCTATAAAAAGCTTCTTATGAATAAAATTTATTATAAGCACATTATTGAGTTCATTACTTATTAGAGAATACTATAATACATCTAAACCGAATGTTCAAAAAAGGAATATAGCGATTATATATACATGACAAACCTTGACAAACACTACAAGAGAGACCAAACTGTCATTATTGCAGTGGATATCAAAGTGGCCGTAATGATCGAGAAAAAATACTTCAAACGCCAACATAATGAGTGAGTACACACTACACAGCCTTACTCAGGTGTTACGCTGGATTGCTGATTCACGAAATTTGAAACTCCATAGTCTTCATACCGTGAACCATAAAATTTATGGTTCACGGTATGAAAACTTTATATAGTTTATTATAGAATAGTTTATTAACGAGAACAATAAATTTTGGTCACTATAAATAAATGGATACAACCAAACTACAAGCATTAAGAGGTTTTAATTAAGACAGAGCTTCCAACGCTGTGGTTAAACGTTGATCATCATGATATTGAAATATGACTTTGACAATTAGGCTATAAATTATACACGCAAAACTTTATTATTAAAATCATTATTTTATCATGATCTCTCCTAATCCTCATCTCTTCGCCCTTATACATACAAAGAACAGCTAAGTTGAAGTCAATTCAATTATATTAACGTCAGGTTTTGGGTGACACATTAGCCATCCAAAACCGAGCGTTACCTAATTGAGGTAATGCGATTGAATAGAAGAGCGCCAATTTAGGGAACATCAATATTACTAGGCCTCTGTTGCCATTTATCTGGTTGGTTAACCGTCTGTGAATGAAACAAAATACCAGATTCGTTTAATTAGACAATAAATGAGATTTAATGAAGAGAAGGAGCAGAATCCAAAACGTCGTAATGATAATTATATCATTAAAAAAAAAATAATTACGTTTTAGCACGAAACCCCCTGTGTAAGTTAAAACGTAATTTATTAAAATGTAACTTGAACTTACTTTATTTTAAAATCTATTTTTTTTATATTTATTTTTATTCATAAGTCACATTACACGAAACGACATGATTGACGATGACGTAACACGTGCGTGAGCCAACAAATCATTGAGGCTGCATTCCGAAATCTACTGATAGTGCTAGTTAACTGCTTTAAAATGTAACAATTTTTTTCTGTATCCTTTAATATGCACAATAATGTATATTTCATTCATTCATTCATTCATTCATTCATTCATTCATTTATAAATTCATAGTACTAGTCAATCATTTATAGTTCTAGCTCAACTCATGGATTTGTCGACTGTAAAAGTTCTGAATAGTACTGGCACTGATTTTTAGAACGCACTTGTTATTAGTTACTTTCACTTAATACTTGTCATTGCTTATACAGAGCTACTATGTCACAACTCACAAGACGCCATTTTGCTTAAAGAATCGCGGGCTTTATAAATTGTGAATCTTTAATTTGAAAATTTGAGATAAATACATAACAGAATTAAAAACAAAAAATTGTATGGAACTTGATCACTGGTAAACATTCTAGAGAGGTTTTTTAAAACTTGTCAAATAGCCTATTATAACCCAATTGTAACTTACAAATTTTGATAAAATAAAATTTTAAGTAGAAAAACCGTGTACGATATAAGCACAAATGTATTTGAAAGAGATTATATTAATTTGTAACAATGATATTGAAATGATATTACAATTTTAATTACATTCTATTATAATCATTGAATTATAAATCACATCATTAAAATTTAAATAAACAAACAAGGGTATAACTCTAATTAGTTCTCATTTCTCTTTAATTAAATAAATGTTAATTAATTCAATGCTAATATAATATTCCATGTGAATCAAAGCATTAGTTTGATTAAATATAATAAATCATTTTATTTCTGCATTATAAAAATCTATGATTCAACTAACTGTATCCCGTGCTTCTATTTTTTCTTGTAACTATTCTAAGGCTATCTTTCTTTTTATTAGGGATGTAAATGTTTGTTTTTTTTAGATTGTAATCCAAATTTAGTCCAATTCCCTTTCCAGTCCGGCTTGCGTGAAATAATAACAAACATACAAACATTCACATATAATATAATATTAGTTGTTAAGAAAAGTGTTGAAACGGTCACTTGACTCGGTCAGACGCAATTAAAAATTTAGCTATAAAAGTATTTTGAAGGTAAGAAACATTTCAATTATGTAGACAGAAAACGGCTAAACGTTTTATAGTGTTCAGACCTAGTGATAGCAGTAATTTACTAACATAGAAGCTTTTCCGCTTTAATATATCAGCAGCGGTTGCGCGTATTTAAACCTGCTACGGACCGTAACATTGCTGTATATATGGCCACAGCCTTCTTTGATATTTGATTTTGTATGAATCGAACAATCAAATTCAAAGAAGTTGAAAATGTGTGTGTGAGAATAGCATTTTCAACAAAGGACAAAAGCTCTTCAGCTGTATAATTTTTTGTTTATATTATAATAAACGTAATGGCTTCTTTGCATGTTTGTTACACTTTCACGCAATAACTTTACATTGAAACTGTCTTTCATACCGTTACGAAGTTCAGATCCAAGATGGCCGTTCACAAACTAATTAAAACGGCTACAAGAGTATCAAACAAACAGATCATCTCATATCATCAAAAACACATCATAAACAAACTTTCCTAATTAACTGGATGTTAAGTTGAATAGCCTAATTACTTATAAAACTTGGCCACACATGTGTAAGACCAAATTAACGAATAGAAAGACATGGCGCGCGAGGTACTTCTCTACTGTCGTAAAGTGATAACTATATTGTTAAATATAAATCAGATGACCCAATGGTGAGAATAAAAAAGCTGGCATCCGTATTCACCAAAAGCATGTGACAGCTCGTTTGCCCCCTTATGCTATACAACACAGCTTGAAAACATATAATTTAATTTATTTAGTAAATTAATTAAATTAAATAAATTAAAACACGACCAAATCTATTCGATTTGTGTCGAGGCTCAATCACTCAGTGACGTCGGCAAAATGATTGTGTCCGGTACAATAGAGTCGTTATTGTGTCCGACACAATATCTGCACGTAACACCGTCCATACAATTTAATTGAAGACATTACACAAGTTTATATTCTAAATGCTAAATAGGATTCAGAAACCTATTTCCTGTTGTGAAAATGCAGGCTCACGTTGTAAATTATATTTACAATTTTCTTCTTTTGTTCTGGTCTAAATCTATATTCGCATTAAGCGTTTCGGAAACCGATTTGCAGCATAATTGTTGTATAGTCGGCAAATTAATGGCAACGCGTCTGCAAGACACCCTATTTTTTTTTGTCCATGAGCGGCGGTAGTCACTAACTACCGGCTCGTTTGCTGCCCTATATCATAAAAAAATAGTTACAGAGTTAATAACCATTTAAAGTAGTATAAGATTGGCACTAGAAACTGTAAATTCACATTCGTGTATTGTGCGTCAATCAGCCTGTATAGTACTTTGATAACCGACCGCTAAAGCCTACAAAGTCATTCCATCCGTCCTTAATAATCCCCCTATGGGCTATTTCGAAACCCAGAAACAAGATGAAACGAAGCGATACCTATCAACTGTAAGACGTGAATTTTTTTATAATGTAGGAGGGGAAACGAGCAATCGAAGTCATTTTCATGACTATCGACACCCATAGACATCCGCAGAGAGGCCATATATAATGCGCTGGCCTCCCTTCTCCTCCCACCTCCACGGGCCACGTGTATGGGCGCAAGATGTACTTTCCCTGTCAAGGTGGTCAATGCTCCAGTATTATAGTATTTGCTGTATTGATATTTAAGTATTAATGTAAATATTAATCTATAAATAGTACGATATAACTCGATATCAATTGATAATAATTAAATAAAGTACGGATGAAAAAATACTATTTTTGTGAAAAAAATTCAAACCTCATTCCAATCACTCATTAAATTACTGTCCTGGCCAATCATTAGCATACTTAATACATCCAATTGATTTCTATAATATAACATCACTTGTATTAATGGCGATTAAATTCTAGTCGATTATAATCATACTATCCACTTAATGCATCAATTAATTAATCCGGAACAGCTGATAAACCTACTTCATTAAAGGAGATGTGATTTGCTGAATACCAATCAGGCAAATTACTGATCATTCTGTGATTAGCTTATAATAGATCTTTGTCGAGTATCTTTGCAGGTCAATTCAGATTTTGCCTAAAAATGTAACGCCAACTTTTTCAATTTTTTTCCAACTTATCGATGTTTCTTAAAATTATATGGATGAATTTGTCTTAAAATGAGGATATGATATGGATTTGTCTTAAAATCGCATTGTCAGTTGTAACTGAAATAGAGTTATGGTATTCGTTATAGTGCTACGTGTAACACGAAGTTTTCTTAGCAACCGTGTAAATACTTACAAATCCTTACTAACAAACACACTTCGTCTCGAACGAACCACAGTTGCGACCAGGAAATGTATGTCGAGAACTCGTAATAATTTGATAAACTGGCCCATGGAGGTGGGAGGAGAAAGGGGGGCAGCGCATCTGTAGTCTCTATGCAGATGTCTATGGGCGTCGGTAGTCATGAAAATGGCTACAACTGCTCGTTTGCCCCCCTATACCATAAAAAAAAAAAAGAAAAAAAACTGGGTGGTCGTATTGAGCGGACGATCCTTGTCCTCAAATATAACAATACGTGATCGTTCTCTCTTCAGTACAACAATCTAAGTCATAGGTTATCAAGGCATTTCTTAAGTTCAGACAAATCTCACTCAGTACATTCAGACTTTATATATACATATTGTGGTTTATTTAGATTTTAATAGCGATACCGCGAATTTGAGCATGAAAATTGAAAATCTCTGTTTATGAACAGAATTTATGAATTTAGTCGTATACGGTTGCGAGGCCATTATTCGGTGATACAGTTTCATACAAAGAACAAAAGAGACAATTTGTCTTTGACATCGGATTTATCTCTGAGTATATAAGTAGTAATGTAGTTGAAACTTTGAGAGAGAGGGACGGCAATCATGGCATCAAATTCATGGGCAAACTTTCAGTAACATTTTCCGCCCTGTGGCTTTCACGTTTATTGATTTCAACTTTCAATCCAATGATGATTTTCAAATTTGATAATCTTCGTCTTTAGTATACACAAGTCATAAGAGGTAGAGTCATGATCCGTTGCAACCAAATTGGGCCGCCACGAACGTGGAAGTTCCTGTCGCTCCCGTAACAATATGAAGTGCTGACCACTCTGCTGGCGCGGAGATGAAAAGAGGAATCAATTCTATGAAGCTGTGTAATTTAAGAAAAACTTAAAATAATGAAGAATAGTATAATATAATAATAATAATAAAGTTATAACCAGAGTTTCATTGGCACGGACCTCGCGGACAGTTGAATATCGGCAGAAGTTGTACAGGCAGCGGCGGAGTGCGGTGCTGCTGTGGTCGATACAACTACCCCTCCACGTAATTACACAAGTTTATTGATGATGTCAGAAGATTAATTAATTATTAATTATAACATTTGTGAAATATTGACAATAGTTGACCTGTGCAAGACTTGCAGTGAAACAGTCCCGACTCATGAATCGATCATCACCATTATTGCTCCATGATAGCGCGAGACAGCACGAGAAACCGTTTTAACTCTGCAGAAACTGCAATTAGAAACCATTCGTCACCCTCCGTATTCGCAGTATACCTCCAACGGTCTACCGTGATTTTTGTGATTTGGACAATTTTCTACGTTATAAAAAGTTTTCTTCTCAGGAGGCAGTACAAATTACTTTTACACAGTTTGTCGATATGATTAATCCTGTTGCGTGTTCTACCTGATACACGCAGTTTTGTTTTAGTTTGGGTTTCTTGTAGCGGAGACTGTTTAGTTGGGAGGTAGTTAAATTATGAGCCACGTGATCCGGATTACATTGTGACCCAAATATCTTTAAGACGAATTAGGGCCCTGTAATGTAGTAACCCAAAATCTATATTGAGATAAACCACAATAAGTCGTTTTTAATGTCGTAGTATAATCTCGTTTTTAATTTCCTTACAACGAAAATGAAAGTACGAACTCTTAGTGCGCGAAACTCAGAAAAGTCAGGTTAATAGTAACAATTTTATTCCAGTTCTGACAAAAATGTATTGTAAAATGTCACCTATTATTGTTACCTGTGCTTAATATCATAAAGACGTAAAGTTTCTATCTTGTTTGCTTGTAGAGAGACTTCGGGAATACTGATCCCATCATGAATATTCTTTTATTTATTACCTGCACTAATCAGGATTGATATAGGCTATATTTTATTATGATTGAATAAATCCAATTTCTTATGCACATCAAAGTGCGTACAGCCCTTGATTGATGGATCATATTCCTTGTTGGAAGACAGAAATTACAATTAAAATTAAATATACGACCTTTAACAATCGCAGTTTTTGATTCAGCAAATATTGACGAATATAACTAAAATACATATACCATAGTTGTCATTTGATGATGAAAATACAAACATAATTTCCAATTAGCCAATATTGCAATCGCATGTACCTACCTAATAAATTAGTGGTCACCATTAGATATTTACGAAAATATTTGTGTGGATTAGCAAATTGATACTTTAGCTCTAGGGGTCCACGGGTTCGCCGTTCGGTTAATAGTTACGTCGTTATTAGATTTGACACGCATCAAATTGATAATATAGCCATTGGGGTCCATTTAAGGCAACTATTGTTAATCGAACAATCATTCTGCTCAATATTAAACTAATTAGACACTTGTTACACAAGGCAGAACAGTATCTATTATAATTACACGAGACCGGCGTAAAGTGACAGCTGTGCTGTCGCGATTCGTGCGGTGTGTAAGTAGCCGGTGGCCCATGGAGGTGGAAGGAGAAAGGAGAACAGCGCATCTGTAAAGCCTCTATGCGGATGTTTGTGGGAGTTGGTAGTCATGAAAATGACTCCGGCTGCTCGTTTTCCCTCCTATATCAAAACAAAAAATGTTGTCTTACTCCGTATGTAATAGGATGATGAGCAATTCTATATTCTTATAGATTAATTTTATGGATGTTAACTGAAGCAGCTCTAATTTATGATTTTGTATATAGATAATAATTAATATTATATAATAAATAACTAAAATCAACGTACCCTATCCAACGTTGTTGTTTTTCCAATACAAGTATTAGAAGAATTTATGATCAGATTGGGCAACAATCCAACAGTTTGCAAGCATTAGCTAAAGCCAATATTTTATTTTTTTTTATAAAAAAATAGATAGCTGACCTAAGGTCGGCTGACCAAGAGCTCTAATTACTACCAAAGATGAAAGAACGACATTATTACAAGATGAGTAAATAAATTTACATGATAGATAAAGCGACTTCTTTGTTCAGCTGACAGCCTTGGTATTTTTGTGCCCATGCGATCAAGTAAACCGCTTATTCTTATCTCAAAGGCCAATGCAACGGCTGAGTCTCTACTTTTGAAGCTTACTTTGAACTTAGGAGTTTACTTGCATTTAGGGTTTTTGTTCGTTTGCCTCCTATGTTATATAAAAGGTGAAATATTCCCGTTTATACACTTTGACATTTAAAGAATGCAATGCAGATTTTGTATCACTCATAACTCTCTTGAATAGATACAAGTATCTACATACTATTATAATATTGTATCTCAGAATACACTTGGTTCTCAGAGGGTGTTGCTCTAAATCAGTTTGAGAAGTTCCAGAAGACATCCCTGTACATGTTAATGGCGAGCTGTCAAATTAATCAAATTAGCGCCGTCCATGTCATGTTGGCGCCAAGATAGCTGTCACGTGGAGATAATGTGCTCTCAACTAACTGTACTCGGGGACTATAACTGAGGATTTTGTTATATGTACCCGTGTTACTAGAAGACCCGACAGACATGGCCCCTGTCATTGTTAGAATATCAGAATTTGTGTTAGTGGAAACTTGTGATGTTATGTAGCGGAAATGTTAACAATTAACATTTCGGCATAACGTCCGTAATAGTTTGTATCAATAAGGATAACATAAAATACGAAACAAACGTCTAGTCTGGAACGTCTGGTCTTCAATGACATGACGTGAAGATACGAGTACAATAAATTGTTACGGATTAATGAATGGGCAGCATTTATAATAAGTACAATTTGTTTTTATGACGTTCATCTAGTTTATAGCAAATACAAATTGTAATAAAGTTTCTTAGCTTTTAGATCGTCTGATTGTGCATCAGTCTAGGAACTCCTAACTAAACTATGACATGAAATTCGACAAGGAGTAATGTAATATAATATAAACAAACTAGCAATTTATAATTACACAGAAATCATGACAATCTTAAGGTTCTTGTCATGTGGGTTTATAATTGTCAATATTAATATGGGTATACTAGCTTCCGCCCGCGGCTTCGCCCGCGTTAATTTCGAACTTCAAAAATCCCTATATTTTTTAACTTATTATGTTATTCTGATATGAAAGCTATATTACAGTAAAGTATCATGAAAATCCGTTCAGTAGTTTTTGTGTGAAAGAGTAACAAACATTCTCACAAACTTTCGCCTTTATAATATTAGTAGGATAGTTGTCATGCTTTGAATGCATGTTCGACTCACATTTGGCCGGTTTATTTATCTTAAACTAACTATAATAGGACGTTAGGACAATTACTAATTTACAATGAACTTAATATTATATAGCCTTCCAATAAAAATTGATTAGCTCAAAAGTGTATAAATTTTATGTTAATATAAAACTTATTCTCTTATTTGTATCGCCGCTTATTACTTCCTGCAGGCGCCGCAATTTCCTGCCTTTCAAATGGCTTTCAACTTCTCTAAATAATTTTAATACTAGTTTTATTGCGGATCACGTTAGCAGCAAATACTGTAGGAGCTGGCGGTATCCTGGGAGCTCGTCGTAAAATGGTACACTTAAATAGCGTCCCGTGAACATTAACCTTAGTAAATGGTCTATAGTAGTGAGGAATATGTGGGGCTTCCACCATTACATTTCAATGCCAGATTAATATATTAAGATAAATATATTACCACGTAGTAAGATAGAAGTAAGTTCTTCGTTGATCCATAAAAATCTTTAGCGATTTGATCGTCTTAAATTTGCAGTGTGATGTACGAGCAACTCAGACTGCACTAGAAATACAAAACCGGGGGCAAGGGCAATATTTTGGAATAATACCAACACTTTGAAATATCAAACGCGAAAGTTTAAAACATGTTTTTATTTTAAGCATTCGCTATTATATCTGTACAAAATTTGAACAAAATGTCTCTAACTTTTACCGTACGTACCAATACAGTATGATATAGAATCACGTAAACATTTCTCTTTATTTTACACAGGATTTATTTGGTACATATATAAAATGTAACCGCGGGGCGCAGCATTTAAAATTAATATGTTATCTCTATGAATAGTAAGGTCTTAGAACAGATTCATTAAGTGGAGAATAATTATATTAATAAATATTTACAGTATTATTATCACACATTTTTTTAAGTAACAGCGTCAATGCTGCTGGCAGCCGGATAGTATCGACACTCCCATAGAAGCACCTCTAGCTCAATTATTTTATTAATAAACAATAATGCTTTGCATGTATATGGAATATATAAGATTAAGCATCTGCATAACATATCATGGCTACCGATGCATACCTAGAAAGTTCTACATTATACATCGATAGTCATCCGACGTTTTCCCTTTATGAAATAAAAATAAAATCAATACTTATACTATGAAGGCTGCAGCACGATATGGCCATTATTTCGGAATCGTTATAGAACATGATTCATGGACGACGAGTTCGACATTGTTAACAGGCAAATTATACGGACGAAGTATTATTGTACGTGTCTGAAATTAACGCTAGTGTGAACAGACCGCATTTGAGACTTTTTATAATTTATAGTGTCTCTACAGTGCCCTTAGATTAACTGTTGAGATTTGTAGCAGGCCGATAGGACCGAATATTCAAGGTTTTTATTCCTCGATCACGGTGGGCATTTGTGATGCTGTTATTTACATGACATCCCTCGTCTAGACAGAAAATAGTGATTTCTAGAAATAATAGGCAATCCCGGAACACAAACTGTACGAGCGCACTTCAAGACACTGCTATACTCAACAAAATTGACAATAATGGAAGCTCGGTTATGCTGCAGTCTAGAGATATAACACAGTACGTTATCTGTCTTCCGAGGGACTTAAATTCAAACTTATCAGAATAAAAGATTCTTATTGATAGTCCCTTAAGTGAATGGACTTTCAATAGTTGAACAGTCCGCAACTGCAGCGGTCATCGATCACGATCACATTTTCCGTTTTCTCGTTCTACTAGGAGTGATAAAGTTTAAAAATGGCGACTGTCTTGATCCACTCAAAATGAAATATTAGCTGTACCCTCTCCTGTTAAGCTCACAATTACAAGAGTAAAAATATAAACATGTTTCGACTATAAATGTATTTTATTTGTTGTAGAGGGGCTTACGCCAAATTACAATGCTAGATTACATAGACAGACATATCAGTAATATCAGACCTGATAACAGAACATTTGACATGTCCAATAATATCCCATGTAGTTATTAACGTTATTCGTCCTGGTCTTTGTATATCTTGTTTCTAGAAATACTTTTTTTATATTAAAAGTAACTTTATAGCAAAGCCATTACACCGCGGTAATGGTCAAGCGGATGCGTTGTCTTTATTCTTCATCTTCTCTCAATGAACCTGTAAATCATAAACCGCACGAAACGCGAAAACAATGAAGTGAAGTGAAGTGAAAAGTTTTTATTATACATATATAAACATCCCTGTCCAAGCTGGGATTCGAACCCGTGAACCCTGGCGCAACTACTCCACTTATCCGAGCAGTGTACCACTGCGCTAGGCTGGTCGTTATCCTTTGTTTGCGGGTCTCAGTGCGAAATAAGATGGGTCAACTCTAAAATTCAGAGATGTTACTATTAAATGTTTCTTTTTTCATTCTGTAGTCACTTTATTTAAAATTACTGCCCAAATTAGGACTTCAGCTAATTTAAGTTGTTGGTTGCGAGTCAGCCTCTATCTAATGCCTACAATGGTCCCCGCAAGGGTATCCCTACCACTTAAACTTTTATTGTCGGCAATTCTCCATTTATGGCCCGGGTAGAAGAATTTGTCTGCTTTAAAAAAGGTTTATTTAGTACGAAATGTGCACACTATTAAAAACGTCAAAACGTTTCAGACATCCCTTGATATGCAGACAAATTGATTTATATTGTACATAGTTTTCTTCAATTATTTATTTTCACAAAATACGTGCAATATTATAAATGGTGGACGATAAACCACTCAAGTTTATCTCGTACCTCTGTAGCAGATGCGAATGTAGAATTTATACAGCATGAAATAAATGTAAAAGTGTTTTGACACGATGAAATATTCTTGTACCGTTTATAAATTGTAATTGAGTGCAAGTCGTTTCGTCTCCACTTTAATGTACTTTCCATGTAACCTCCGATGAACCGAAGTGTCGTTCGCTTCGTTTTATAATGTGCATAAAGTCGACGGGGTGCGGGCTGATCACAAAAGCTGAAGAGAGATTGGTGGGCCAATAAACACGTAGGAAGTTTATGGTTTGTGCATTACCGTCTTCGAGGAGTGGAATTACATTAATTTATTATGGCTCAGCTTTGCGAGCGATTACGTACAAATATAAGTTAATAATTCATAAAGTTTCACCTGCTGTAAGACTGTCACAGCCATTTTAATTTTTTCCGTGATTATCATCATAAAGTTTGTAAAGAGAAGCGTATGCTATCGGGTTTCATGTGGTTTTTGACGGGGTGTTCCTAAATTCTTTATCAACTAGCGTTGGTGATCACTCATCATGACGCGAAACGACATCTTATTTGTCTCCTATTCTATATGAAAAAAAAAAACACAACGTGTGTGTATGTGTGTCATTACGATATTTTTAAACTCACAATTATAAAATTTCTCATAATTACTTCGGTTTTAATATGTATAAGGAAGACAAAATGTTTACAATTCCAATTGTAGACTGGATGTATTCAATCA
>LUGF01051479.1:88404-108516 GCA_001625245.1 Calycopis cecrops | reverse complement strand
TTATTTGTCTCCTATTCTATATGAAAAAAACACAACGTGTGTGTATGTGTGTCATTACGATATTTTTAAACTCACAATTATAAAATTTATCATAATTATTCGGTTTTAATATGTATAAGGAAGACGAAATGTTTACAATTCCAATAGTAGACTGGATGTATTCAATCACCTAAATATGCTGTCTATTTTTATCGGCCCCTTGGATTTACTTACTAAGCTTGTCGTTCGAACCATCTACTTAAATATTCTGAGAGGTCAGCAGATTTACTCATCGATTTACAAATAAATTTTTCATCAAGTTTAAAAACTTAGTTATTATTTAGTTGTTAGTCATCTTTTTTCATACCGCTCGCCCTAAATCTTTTCTTAAGGAGTAGACTCCCATACTTTATTCAGGTTGTCCAGGGCACACTCTATCGTCAACATACTTTGCCTTTATCCTTCCTTTGCTACTAACATTCCGTTCAACGACATCAAAGACATATGTGTTGTCATTTAGATCGTGCTGCAGTTTTAACGTGATTAGACCAGCGATGTGGATGTCGAGAATTCTGAACGTAACAAAAACATTATGCAGTTTTTTCAGCACACAATTCTGCTCGTACAATATGAAGTGGTGCGGGTGAAATAAACTCGTATTGTACCAATAAAAGTAAATTGCTGGCTGTTCTCGGAAAATACGTTCCATCAGATACATCTTAATTAACTTCACTTTAATGTACTGTTATTAATTTTTACGGCTTCTTACGCTGTGTCACTGATGATGCATTCTTCAAGTGTAATATAAGCTTAAGAAGTGGATTGAGTTGGAGCTTTCATAAAGTTTCACCTGCAGAAGACAACAATCAAAACCTTATCAAATTTTTACGTGACTATCCTCATAAAATTAAAAAAAATCTTGTTACAGTAAGCTGTTTCCTAATCATATAAAGATACACATGCAGGAGATTTAGATTATGTACAGATTTAGATAATCCAAAATTTTCAAGATGTATTTGTAGGCAACTGAAGCGGGCTTTTCACACATTATAGTTGTTACAGTTTTCCAGTTTTTCTACATTTACATTCAGGTGAAGTGTGCAGGTAAGTGGAGAATACACTGTATTTAAGAAAACCGTATATTTCTCATGCAATGCCATAAAAAAAAACTAAAGGAAATATTTGCAGACTCAGCTAAAAGCTGTTGTATGGGGCTGAATGTAAATATAATATTGATGTTACATTAAGGGAAAATCGACAACATTTTCCTGAATATAATGAGTAGGTTTTCACGCAGTTCTGATTTCATTTGCACTCAATAAGACATTGTCTGCATTGTGTAATCAACGATAATATTTGTGATTGTTACACGTCAGTTTTATTCGATGTAAACCTGACTTTACTATATTGGGTAATGGTAATAATACTATACAAGCGGATCCACTTAAAAAGCTGTTTCGATCATTAAGTTTTTACCCGTCTGTGTCAGAAGGATGGTAATGTTTTTCAAGAATCTGTATCCTTAACATGTACGTAATAGTAAGTAGATTTCTATGTTTTCTGCTACAAGCCTGAACGGGTTAAAACGTATGAGGTTAGGTTATTTCACTGTCTATCTAGATTTTATTGAACAAATTAAATAGTAGCTAATTATAGTGACAATGAACCGTCTACAAAGAAGACATAAACATTTCACGCGCAACACATTGCTTACATTGCGTTTGATCTAATCAAGAAAAGCAAATATCCCACAGAGATGTGGTTATAACCACATACGTGGTGTTTTCACATCTCTGTGGGATCATATGAGATCATTGTACCGCGTAACCTTATTTATTCCACATCCATCACACTATATCAATAATACTATCATCAAACAATTTCGTCGCCTTTATGTTTGTAAACTTTTTCAATTTATCGCGTATTTATTTCGAAGTTGTGCGAACGTTGTATTAAATGTCCATTAGGTATTTTCTAAAAGATATTAGAAAGGTTGTTTTAATACAATTGATATTACTTTTAATATTTTTTATGTTTTATAAAATGACTAGCTGCGCCCCGCGGTTTCACCCGCGTAAATTTCGATCCCGTGGAAAATAAAAATCATTACATAGCATCCCATAGAACATTGGGATAAAAACTGTCCTATATGTTACTGTTACTGGCACACCCACATAAATGTGTGTGACAAATTTTACGAAAATCAGTTCGGCAGTTTTTACGTGAAAAGTAACAAACCAACAAACACACAAAGTTTCGCATTTATAATATTAATAGGATATCGTAAGCAATTGAAAAAACTTGCAATACACAGGATAAGCAAATATTTAGAACAGTTTTTTATCAACAATAATTTGCGTTTTAACATTTATAATTCCACGAATATAACAACAAAACATGTTTAATAAAAACAAAAGAATAAATGTTAATGTACAAGGCAATGCTGATAGCGTAGCGTTGCCCAGCTTTCTTCCTTCCCACACAATGGGCCATCGGATTCGCACAGACTGCACTGCCGCTATTACTTGAGCGACTATAGTTCCCTAGTCGTATTGCTGTATACAGTAAGAACGGTATTGTCTTTTACAAATACTTTTTATATCATAAGGGGGAAAACGAGCAGTCGGAGCCCTTTGATGACTACCGACGCCCGTGGACAACGGCACGATTGCTGTCATTTGACAATGGAATTATATAAGCGAGCGGTACCTCCTCTGACGCGCCGGCCTAGCTTTTATAGAATGGCACTACCTCTTTAATTACTGAGTCGCAAAGAATGTCTGGCATTCACAGGCTTGTAGACCGTTGAATGTTGTAATTAGATTACAAAAGGAACAGGACACATTTAGTAAATAAAATAAATACAAAAAAATTTAATTTGATACAAAAATAATCTTTCAGCAATATTGTACCTGATTCGGTCTACTGGTAAAAGCTTTCATAGGAATTAACTCAAGATTGGATGTTTAATTCGAGTACATTTGGTTTTTGTATCATGAGTCACTACATCCACGCTCGGCCATACTGATCTCTCTCTACTCTCGAAGGCTAACCACCAACAAGAGAATGCTATAGAAACATGGTAATATAGCCTGATATTCCTACGAATATTATAAAAGTGAATGTAAGTTTCTTTGTAATGCTATCACGCCAAAATTCATGTATTTTTTTTTTCAAAATATTGTTGGCTGAGGGTTGATGATCGGCTATCATCATAAAACTTAGTACGCATATTCTTAAAGGTTTTAGATAGGAAAAATCATTGTATAATCTGAGCGAGCTGCAATTGTCTAGTAGCACTAGTACTTTTACAAAATAGTTACTATAACAGTAATCTATACATATAATAAATCTGTAGAAGAGTCAATTCTGTACATTGAAAATATTGAAAAAATAAATAGCAGGGGGTGTTACTGGATTGATACCAAACCCAAATATGCGATTAAAAAAATTTTTGTCTGTCTGTCTGTCTGTCTGTCTGTCTGTCTGTCTGTCTGTCTGTATGTTCAGGCATCACGTGAAAACTAACGGTTCGATTTCGATGAAACTTGGTATAAGTATACCTTATTATCCTGGGCATAAAATAGGATACTTTTTATCCTGGAAATATACGTAGAAAAAAATAAATCTTATCTTCTATACATATGTATATTAAATCTGTAGAAGGGTCAATTCTGTACATTGAAAATATTGAAAAAAAAATAGCAGGGGGTATTACTGGATCGATACCAAACCCAAATATGCGAATAAAAAAATTTTTGTCTGTCTGTCTGTATGTTCAGGCATCACGCGAAAACTAACGGTTCTATTTCGATGAAACTTGGTATAATTATACCTTATCATCCTGGGCATAAAATGGGATACCTTTTATGCTGGAAAAATACGTAGAAAAAAAAAATCCATCTACGCGAAGACCGACATCCGCGCGGACGGAGTCGCGGGCGGAAGCTAGTAGTGTAATAAGTATATAAATAAACCCCTTTATGTTATAAAGCATTTGAAAAATAACTTTTATCTTCAATAATAGAGAGGCGCTTAGAAGAGACGCCATAAGGCTTTCACCGCTAACCCGATGCAAATATTTGCTTTAGTAATTTTCTCTTTATAAGACTTAATAGTTATATAATGAGATACAGTTTGCATAATATGATGCAAAATTAAATGCTCGTTTTAATCATTCTATTTTACAGTAGAGTAGCCAGACTTTTAACAGAGAAGTACGTTATGAGTTCGCGTCAGCAACATGCGACACAAATTTGTTACTCAGGAAAGTGGAGCTTCGCTATCTCGTAGCAGCTACGCGGCGCTACAAGTGTGTACTACTAAACACTTTCTGTTTATACTTTCAAGTTCTCTCTTCTATCCGTAGGCTGCATTTTTTTATAATTTATCAAAAAACTAACAAAATAATAATCGCGTCATATCGATTCAAAAAGTTTTTTTGTTACTGATTAAATCGTGACAAAATGGAACTTCCAAAAAATTTGCTTAACACGATGGGTTACGATAAACATTCGGACAAAAATATACATTTGGGAAGCTGCGCTGCGGGTGGCATTCAGCTATCAAAATACTATATTCGGAATATAGATTTAACAAAATATGTATCTGAAATTACCATTATATGCATGGATAAACATTGCATATACAGGTTGGATAATTCGAGTAAATTTCTACGTATGAATAAATCCATAACCACAACGTTCAATTTCAGTATTCTGGCCACTAGGCCAATGGTCGTCAATATTTAATAAATATACTGGTAGCTCGCTGAACCAGCTTGTTTTTAAGTAAACCGATATATTATCTACCTGCCAGGACATAGACGTTTTTTTTTATGTTATAGGGGGCAAACGAACAGCGAGCCCTTTTCAAAATTATCGACGTAGACATCCGCAAAGAGGCTATACAGATGCGCTGCCCTCCTTTCTCCTCCCAAGTCCATAGGCCACCGGCTACTTACACACCGCACTAAACGGGAAAGTACCCACTGTCCCTTTAGGCCGGTCTCGTGTAAGCGAGAGGTACCTCCCCGGTCGTACCGGGCAATTCGGCTGCATGCAAGCATGCCGTGTGACACTACCTCTTTACTAATAAATAAGTGTTAAAACTCAATTATTCCTATTTTTAATTAAAGTATAGTATATTGTATAATGTGGATTTGGCTTTTGCTACAGGTCACCCAAAAAAAAGTACTTTTAGTAGTAACAAGTTCTAAAAGTATTGCTCACAGTACCACGTGCCTTTTATTATACCTAGTTTTATTAAATAACACTATTTTTACACTTTGTATCAGAGCTAGACAGCCTTATATGTCAGAAATATGATACAAAGCAAACCTGGTAAGTTCTCTTACTCTCTTAATATCATTATTATAATCTTTATAATTAAATGTATAAAAAAACAATATTACAATTTTTTTTTTTTGTACAATTATTCTATCCTTTCGTAAGAGGTTTCTACCTTTTCTTAACGCACGCAGTTGAATTCGGCCAGATTATGGGCGGCATCTTATCTGAGCGAGCGGTACTTCAGCTCGCAATAAGTTCACATTTTTCGGAAAGCCACAATAATTTACGTCATCCTGTTGAATAGAAGAATATAACATTATTCTAGACACACCACAGTCTACACCCTCTTCTTTTTGTCGTTGGGAAAATGGGGTTCCTATCACCCCAAAAGAAAACATCGTCTTACCAAGACGCGAAATGGGACTGAAAATAAATCAAACGAACGTATAAAATAACGTATAGACGTGTAAAAGTGACTAAATCAATTTTAGAAATCCATTACATTTCTAATAAGCTTTTAGAAATCCTAAAGTATATTTGTAAACATTTAAATAAAATGTAAAGTTACGACAATCGTAACCCGCATACTTTTTACCATTTGGAAATATTAACGTATAACGTAAAGTTCTAAATCCAGGTCTAAGAATTAATGATAATATATACTTGTAGTATAATGATTATTTATACTTGTAGTATATATTATCATTAATTCGTATGTTATTATCATTAATTTGTAGGTTGCAAATTATTCGCCATTTTTAAACAGATCAATACGACTATAAAATCTGCATAAATTATGTTATATACTTATTGATCAACATACAGCCAAAAATAAAAAAAAACATAATTTTTTATGTATTTGCAATATATAGTCTTAAAATTATCTATTTCGAGAAAACAGGCTAGTTAAAGTCTTGCCTGAAGTCTAGACGCCGCGCGACGAATCTAGATGACCCATATAAGTTCCGGCCTGGAGTGCGACTTGAGGCTTTGTCCACACATAAGCGAACAAATCTGAAGTTAGAGTACCCAGATATCTGATGCCATTGTACACGGCCTGGCGAACTTTTTTATACTCAAATAAGTAATCGATTCAACTTGTACAAAACTGTGTTACAACTCGGGTTTAGACATTCATCTCAACATTTTTTTGAGGGTGATTTCCTTAAAAGGAACTGAAATGTGTTTTTTTATTATTTACATTAGTTTCCTCTTCTTCCCTACTTTCCTCCAGTCAGTCTTCCGAAACTTATATGCCGCAGGAACGACGGCGGCTCAGCTGGTTCTTAAAAACGGTATTATGTAAGCTTACTTACTTTCCGATCGCTCGACGGAACGAAACTGGTTTTGATTATTAACACTTCACCAATAGGCAATAAACTACTTTTTTAGCCAGAAGATCAAAAATATTTATCTCCAAATATACGTAGAAAATCATTCCATGGGCTGACTGAAAAACATTAAAATGTCTTGAAAAATATTTTCTCCTTTTACAGTTATTTCACCGCTCCATCAATTTTTTTTGACATTTTATGACACTTACACCTACACCAACGATTTTATCACGCACATAACACGAGTAAGAATTTTATATTTATACCTGGAACCTTTTTTTGGGGCTATTTTTAATAATCATATTGTGTATAGTGTGAGATCCGTCAACGAGAATAAGTCGTGAAGTTATATATTACATGTCAGTGCAGTTTTTGAAGGAATAAACAAACTCTTGAGTGTGTGACATATCAACATCACAACAGTAATATTTATCCTACAAAAATAGTGGAATTTATTAAAAAATCTATCCAGATTTTAGCAATCTGCTTTTCATTTGCAACTTCAATTGCATAAAGTTTTCACCGGATTAAAAAGCAATTTGCTTGTGATGGAAACTTGGAAACTGGTCTCAAAAGCTTTCCAATAGAGAGGCTTATGTCCAATAGCGGATAACAACAGGCTGATGACGACAATGTTGATAAAACGTCAAGGAATTTTCTAAAAACCAAATACAGTGTTTACTTTAGAAAGCTTATTGGTAAATATTTCTTTAGACTAATTATATAGTGATCTACGTAAAATGTGCAATCAAAGATGATTAATGATTTTGCAGAAGCGTTGCTATCCTTCATGCCATTCCCAAAATGGCCTTTGAAATAATAACGTTTCGTAGAAGCAAATTATATAATGAAAGCACAGATTTTTTAACAAATCATGCATTCTAAGCCTGGCCTTAAAATGCAAGAGATATTAAATAACTTGATACAAATAGCGCGAACCTTATACCAGTTATTTTTGTCAACCAGATTTTTGATTCACCGATACAATATTATGTTGCCATTAAATATGGTATTAACGCAGTGTTCGAAAATAACTGTGTAAATTCGTCGGCGTGCTTCGTATTACTTTATACCCGGCTTTTAAAGCTGAGCTGAAAGCGTTTATGTTGCAGATGTCTGTGGGTATCGGAAAACACTTACCATTAACGAACCGTCTGCCAGTTTCCCTTAATCCCATAGAAAGTATCCATGGCAAACGATCGTCAGTACTAAATTTCTTTGTTTGTTGATGTTACTGTGAAGTCACGAGAGAGTTTGCAGAACTCATATTGAATTCTGAAAAATTACAATGATGATGAATTAGTTATCTCCATATTAACTTCTATAAGTTGAGTATTTGGTCGGCTTCCTTGTAAAGCTTTGATCCATTAAATAAGTAGAGAAAAAAAAACAAACATACAAACTTTCGCATTTATAATATTAGTAGGATTAATCTTATATAACTTTAATGAAATGTATCTATAACGTATGTTCAGCTGGAATGATGTTCTGTAAATGTTTTCATCGCATTCACGACTCTAATTACTAAACTAAAACTCGGTAAACATTCAAAGTAGTAAACTTTCCCTGCTCTATACGACGAACTTTGTACTAGTCTAGTTTCTAGACTTGACTCGTTACGTAATGACTTATTTGAATGTGTAACTTTAAAGACACACTACGAATGCCTTTTGCAGATGTACAAAATAGAACACATACAAAACAGAACACATACGTATTTTTTAATCTACTCCTTAATACCACTTATAACATTAAAGGCCTGCCATTAATTACGTTACACACTAAATGTGAGAATGTGTTAGTCGGTAGTAAAAACGACTGTTTGCGTTGGACTCGCGGAATCCCGAACCGAAAACTGAAGGAAATCGAATACTGAAAACGTGTGTATGCGACCTTACGAGCTTTAAATTGGTGACCTCTGGCCTAAATTTCTAAGGCCATACTATTATGTTATACTATATAATGCATGCCGCCATGAATAAAAAGAGCAACGATGATGTATGAAATATGAATCCCTTGTGGGTTACCTACAGTGAATAACTTATACTGTGCCGTCAATGTAGAAATATACATACTGGATGCATATGCATACGGAGCATAGAGCTCCCCTCTAACAGCAACGCGCGCCTTACTTCTAAGGCCCCCATCCACAGCGTGACGGACAGCTAAACCTTTGTATGTTACTATCCACTCACATTCATAAAGATTTTGTAGATGCGTTGCCCTCCTTCCTCCGTCCCCATCATAGCCCACTGGAAACTCATACACTGTACGAAAAACGACACAATATCTGCAACTTTCCAGCAAAATCGTGTAAGAGAGGTACCTCCACGGTGCCTGGTCTGCCTCGCCAATTTCGTAAGTGGCTTTATGAAATATTGATAATATTACTGGTGTGACAAACAAGAAAAAAAATCTTGTTTGTCACACTGGTGTGACAATTTGGTGTGACCACGAGTCCGGCGCGGATAATATTAGCAGGAGTATGAAGTAGGACGTGTACGTTGGTGCGTGGTGTATGTTGGTACACGGTCTGTGTGACGTCAGCCCATGCGTGTATGTTGGTGCACGGTCCATGTAACGTCGGTTTAAGTTTAATTAACGTGTACCGCAACTCGGAGGGCGGACGTTCAACAGTTATGTAAATAAACTGTCATGTAGTTTAATGAGCGGCGTGTAAAGGTTCATTATTAAAGTGAACGCTCTTTTCATGACGTGTTTAAAAAATCTCTAATTTTTCAGTGGCCCTTTCTGCACCCACCCTTTGTTTTTCTACTTGAATCACTATAGATCGGCACATCAAGCTTAAGTGGGAACAGTCAGGTCTTAATAAATAAATTGTTGTACTTTAATGTATTTGTTAATATTAATATTATATTTACCAACAGTATAAGTTTCATAGTAACAATATGGACGATTTGTTGCCTGGTGCTTTAAATAAATAAATAACTGATATATATGACTTAGGGATCTTCAAGTAAAGAGCCTACTCTCATCTTAAAGGCCGGCAACGCAACTGCAAAACCCCTGGTGTTGCAAATGTCTGTGGGCGTCGGAAAACACCATCATCTCGGTGACCCGACTGCTCGTTTGCCCCCTGTACTATAAAAAAAATAAATTGGTCTTTTATGATACAGGCGTAAAGTGACAGCAGAACTTTGGCGTTTCGTGCAGTGTGTAAGTATCCTGTGGTCCATGGCGAGAGGAGGAGGAAGAACGTATAAACTCTATGCGGATGTATACGGGACTCGGTAGTCACGAAAATGGCTCCGGCTCGTTTACCCCCAAAGATTAAAAAAACATAAGAAACGAGATGGCTAGTTGGCATGTAAGAAGTACAAATATGCAGCTATTTATATCCGCGAGAACATTGTGCTGTGGAAGCTCTTTTCACTTTCGTGATTAAAAACAACGCCATGTGTTTCTCTTCAACAAAACAGCGCGTCAAATTTTTCAGCGCTGAAATATTAACATGATTATCCATATTTACTGTTTTACGTCAGTAATGTTAAGATAAACTTGGACTACACTAGAGATCTTTATTAGTAGGAAATGTTGTTCCTACATGGCACATTAAACTGATTGCCATGATAAGAAACACTGAAGAGCAAAAAATATAATATCTTAGAGGGGTTTTAACTATCTTTGGAGCCATCAAATTGATTGCTCCAAAGATAGTTAAGACTCACAAAAAACCTTCAAGAAACCACCAGCTTAATTGGAAAGTGGACACTCGAAGAATTTCATACAAACGAAGAGAGGGCTCTAAGGAACGTAAATACTAAAAGCTACTGTCGTCATTCTGAAAGTACGCACGTGTCTTGATTAAAGTAGCCATTAGCACTAGCAGGTGGGTGTAGAAATGCTAATAACTCTCGCCTCACCAGAACGAGTGATTAAATCGCATTCACCCTGATTGCCCTTCTTTGCATTTTCATGCTAATTGTAAGGCATTAGCAAAACAAACTTGTTGTATTAGATGGAGTCCTTACTGCGTTGCAGCTAAATCAGGCCAGCACGAGGATCTTCGAGGTCTAACACTTCTAAGGCACAAGATATACATTAAAGTATATCTTGTGCCTTAGAAGTTTCCATGCGAATGTTTATGGACGCCGGTAGTCACCAAAACTTATACTATAAAAATATTGCTGTCTCTATCAGAGGGCTGATCGAGCGGTCGGATGCATACGAGAGGCTGATGCGATTGGAGAGCAACATCTCCTATATCCAACCGACCCATCTAGGAATGGTTGGAAGGTAGAGCAAGGCATTTTCTTTGCATTACATAGAAAAAAACAAAAAAGGGGGGGCTATATAACAGTGAATGTATTTTTTAATCGGGACCGTAGTTTCTGAGAATAGCGAAGCCAAAGAAACAAACTCTTCCTCTTTATAATATTATTATCTAATATATAAAATTCTTGTGTCACAGTTTTCGTTGCCATACTCCACCGAAACAGCTTGACCGATTCTCATGAATTTTTGTGAGCATATTGAGTAGGTCTGAGAATCGGCCAACATCTATTTTTCATACCGATATTCCCACGGGATCGAAAGTTACGCGGGTGAAACCGCGGGGCGCAGCTAGTAAACTATAAATTATAATAGACGTGAAAGAATTCACGCAAAAGCTACGGGATGAATTCGGCTAAAACTATATAATGTAGAGACTCGCCAAACAAACACACCGTATACATCTAACAGATATGCTTAAATATTCTATCCTAATTAAATAGATGTTACCTTTGACTAACCTTTAAATGTAATTACTGGAGAAACTTAACCACCAATTTGTATGAAGCACATCCACGAGTAGACATTAACGAATAGAATGGCACGACTGAGGAGGGGACTTCTCGCTCACTTAATACTGCCTAAGTGATAACTTTGTTTTCACACATAAATCAGATTGCCCAATGGAGAGCCACCTCGTTTTTTTTACTAAATATTTTTTTCACGAGCAAATCTATTCGATTTGTGTTGCGGCATGACGTCGGCAAAATGATTGTGTCCGGTACAATAGAGTCGTTATTGTGTCCTACACAATATCTGCACGTAACACCGTCGCGTCGATACAATTTAATTGAAGACACCTAAATGCCAAATAGGATTGAGAAACTTATTTCCTGTTGTGAAAATGCATGTTCACGTTGTAAATTATAAACACATTTTTTTCATTGTTACAAAGTTAAGAACGATTACAACGATATCAATTATTGCACGACATGTGTATGGGAACAAGATGTACTTTTCCTGTCGTGGTGGCCGGAATAATGTTTCAGTATTAATTGATTATATCATGATATCAATTGATAATTATGATACGGATGGGAAAAATACAATCTTTGTAAAAAAAATCAAACATTGCAACCACTCAATAAAATTCTGTCCTCCCCAATCATTAGCATACTTAATATTTCCTTAATATTTATTTATCACCTGTAATAATGCCTATTAAACTATGCGGTTATAATCATACTATCCACGTAATGCAACCAAACCATTGAACTATATTACTATCGTACGTAGTAGTAACAACTCACTGATCCAAATCTACTTCATTAAAGGAAATTTGCTGAAATTCAATCAGACAAATTACTGATAAATATATGATTAGCTGATAACGGATCACTTGTCGAACTTCTCTGCCGGTCAATTCGACATTTACCAAAAAATATTACGCCTCCTTTTTCAGTCATATTTCCAACAACTGTATGGTACTGGCGTTGCTTAGCAACGTGTAAATACTAACAAATCCTTTCCACCGAACACTCTCCGTCTGGAACGAACCGTAGCTGCGACTAAGATATGTATGTCGAGAACTCGTGGTAACAATTTGATAAACTGGGTCGCCGTATTGAGCGAACGATCTCTGTCCTAAAATATAACAATACATGATCGTTCTCTCATCAGTATAACAATCTAAGTTAGTTAGGCATTTCTTAAATTCAAACGAATCTCACTCAGTATATTCAGACTCTCTATATACTGTTATTTAGTAGTTACTTAGTACATACAATACTATTTTGATAAAGACCGCGTTTGTTAATATCAAATACAAGTCGGGTCTGATATTAAATGGGAAGCGGCAGGCGCTCATCCTCAGACAATGCAATTAATTTTGTGTCGCTATACAACGTAAGCTGATACAATCAGAGCTCATCGCTTAATACTTGTACTTTAATATTACATATAAATTGGATTCTTAATTGAATTATAATTAAAATTTATAAATTTTGTTTAGAGTGTGTATGAAATTTAAATATTCTTGATATTTCTTTGCCACGGCACGTTCTAAATCATGTGATGTCCTTACTCTTAAATGTCGACTCTGTATATTTAAAGATATCATTAATTCAAAAAAAATGCAAGAAATAAAACATAGTACGAATACATATATTTGTTATTCACGATGAATGTTTAGAAGTATGCCGTGTAAGAACACTTTAGCTATAAGAAAGTATCGTTTTCGTGATTCAGCGTTCCGCTGCATAATTAAATCGACGCCGAATAGTCTTTGCATCTGGTAATGCTAGATGATATTTACCAGCAAAAACATATGCAATGGACAGACTGCTATAGGATTGAGACTTTCTGTGACGTGGAACAACCCTAACTATATCTATGTAATCGGTTCAAACTTAAGACAGTTTGGCCCCTTTTAGCCAGCAAAAGCGTCTCCCGCCATTTGTAAAAATGTTAAAAATAAAATTCAACGTCTTACCTAATCTCATCCCAATTGATATTTCTCTAGCTCCATAGGTACATAAGTTCTATGCCCTGAGACCTACAGAGAGAGAGTTATTAATCTATCTTTCTGATTTTACTATTCATACAGATATAAAACTACACATTAATATTGTAAAGATTTTTCGTGTTTTCAACACAAAAAATCTGAATTGTCTATATAGAATAATTCATTCTCACTGTAACTGATGGTTACATGAAATCGTATGCTGCTGTAACATAGTAAATGCTTTTTTTATGTTTCTCCAAGAGGTTTTAATTTTTGACAACTGATTAACAATGTACAATTTCAAAGTTTCGATTGTATAGTACAAATTTAAAAGGGATTCGAATTATAAATAGGTAATTAATTAATTAATCAATGTAAATTTTATATTTTCTAAAGCTCTCAAGTTCATGTAACTTCGTAGATTAATAATTTATAAACAGTTTTTGTAAAACTCAAGCTGAGACGTCGCCACATAAATATTTTAATTGAAATCGGAATCGCTCAATATTCCAACCTTTGTGGCCATTTACTTTGATAAAAAAGGTGATTTCGTCGAATCGCAATATAATATAAGATTTTCAAAGCCGTGCGCCCTTGCTCTTGACGATATAGACTTCTGGATGAGTTCTGTAGAAATGCGCTTACATTATAAAACCTGTGGTAAAAATTATACGTAAAATTTGTTTTAATGTAACAAAAATTGAAACGAAACGTAAAAGTCTGGCAATTCAATTTTACTTACTTATCCTGATTATTTAATAAATCTACATTGACGTGCTTAATATCCCAAATACGGTAACTTTGTCTGGAAGAAAGCTTATAAATTCTAATGGCAACAGTTTTAAATCCAGAAAGAATATTAAACATCCTCCTCAATTATGAAGTTTAATGCTTATCAAAGTTCAATTCTTTAGAGTGTGGTTTCATAAGGGCTCAATTTTCTCAAATTTATCACCCACCCTCACTTGGCCAGCACTTTCCTTGTTTTATTGACACTTAAGAATCTGTTAAATTGTGCGGACCAGTAGATTATATTTTTCACTTAATTATGTCTTAAGTTTATGCAATATTTCCTACTCATTAGCATGACAATAAAACAACTTTAACGGATGTTATCGCGGTTTACTTAGAACAGCAACCATGGCCTCCTGTGACCTGGTCCTGTGACCTTGCCCCGTTCAGAGTACCGTAAGGACATTACTAGTAGGTACTTGACCCTTTGCCTTTATATTTCATATTTTTTCATAAATATAAGAATTTTATTTAAAACAAATTTTATTTTTCTTATACAACTAAATATAACATAATATCAATGGCCTGAGCGGACTTCTTCACCAACTCAGCCAGCTGGTATTCCAACCAGTCGTTAAAGTTGTAAAATAATTCTCTACTGAGCTAGATGCCTGAGTTTTTCTTATTTATTTTTATAAATTCATTTCTTCCTACATTTATATTTGGTGCGAGTATGTATAGACTATAGTTGCGTGAATAATTCATATTCGATCTGTAGTGATATATTTCCGTGGACGTACATGTAACGGTTTTACGCACGTGTTCAAGAAACGTCGTTTCGATAATGAAATATTACTAGCGTTAAAGTATATAAAATATAGCTCACAATATTCCCGTCGTGTTATTTTGATGTGCTCTTTTCGAACTTTATCAACTCATATAGCAGATCCCTTGCTCCGCCAGCGCCTTCATTCTCGTTCAATCCGATCCAAAGGTCCAAGTTCAATCGTTAGTTTTGTAATTTATATATTTTATTCGTAGGTACGAGTTACGACCCGCGATATGTAGGTGGCACTACGTACATTTCGCGAATAACCTCTACGTAAATTTGTGTGGCGTCGGTAGTCATCAAATGTTTTGACTGCTTGTTTGTCCCCCTATATTGTAAAGTAATGATAATAGGGGACCCGAGACTACTAGAACCTGTGAAAATATGTGTAATCTAGCTTAGCTAGACAAAAGTCTTTACGGCACATGAGGATCACCAATCCGCCTTAGACCATATCATCAAGATGTAATTAATACCTTCCTCATCCGGCTTCAACTAGGAGACCCGCACACACCGGACGTGTAAAGTTTAAATTTTTATATTTTAAGTTTATATTACACGAACTCGAGCAGACAGACGTAAAACAATTTTGAGTCGTAATAAGCAGCTTTTCCGTACAGTAAAATAAACAAAGGCGACAATCCTTTTAAGAGGGTTTTAATTACAGGCGCTTGAGGACACGTGTGCCGGCGACCGGCGAGAACACTTGAGCGGGACACAAATTGTATTGCAATTACAGTTGTTAATGTTTGTGTGTGGTATCACCACGTGGTACATTATTTAAATTACACTGTGTCGTAGTGTTGACGATGAGAAAGAATTGGCTGCGGGTAACAGTTTGACGATCGATTGATGATATCGTTGCGGGTTCGAATCCCCTCCAAACCGTGAACCGTATAACAACAACGACACATCTTCGAGCCATTTCAACATCGTAAGAGTACAAACACGCCGATAGCGAAGACTCTTGATGTCACCTTCAGACAGTGCCCTATCAATATCATCATACATAAATCTTGGTCTTCCCGGGAACCATCCCTCTACGACACTTTCATACCTAACCTACCTCTCTCGCACTTCATTATTACGTTTGTTATGGATGATGACCTGTGCCTTATATATGATTAGGTAAGTATTTCTATAATAAAAATATGATATATCTTAATATAATTTCATTCAGTAATTTCTAAAAAAAAATTATCTCCTTTGTAGAGTTTGCTCTTGCGATACCTAATACGGGGCTACACTATATCAGAAAGACCTCTACAAATATATACCCAGTGAATCTAGAGCGAGATATAAGTATGGTGATTTAGTAAGAGGTAGCACACTGCATTGCTTGCATGCAGTCGAATTGGGCCGGCACGACCGGGGAGGTACCTCTCGCTTACAAGAGACCGGCGTAAAGTGACAGCTGAACTGTCGCGTTTCGTGCGATGTGTAAGTATCCGGTGGCCCATGGAGGTGGGAGGAGGAAGGAAGGCAGCGCATCTGTATAGCCTCTATGCGGATGTTTGTGGGTGTCGGTAGTCATGAAAATGGATCCGACTGCTCTTTTGCCCTCCTATACCATGTAAAAAAAATATTAAACACACGAAACTTTTGTTAATAATGAACGAATGTGGTGTATTGTGTCACACACATAGGCCTGTATTTGTTCCAATTTTGGGTTACTCTTGTAATTCTCTTATATTTTGAAAGTGTAAAAGAGAGAAAATTGCTCATTTTCTATTACAAAATTAATACATGATGGAAAATGCTGTCTACATTTTCATATTTTATCGCATAAATGATATTACGAAACCTCAAAGTGAACCGACTGTGTTCAAAATTCAAATTCATTCAAATCAAATATCACATTACCACAAATTTAATATTATCAAAAGCATTTTTCGATAAGCGTTTTGTTATATCTACCGTAAACAAATTTTACTTTTGCACCGGCTCCGGGCGAGCGGGTGTGTCGGACTCAGCACTAGCAAGAAAAGCCACTGCGAGTGCCTTCGGAACATGACTGAGTGTCTGGATCTATAAGGGATAGGAGATCCGGCGGCTTGCTGGGCCATGACTGAAGGCCGGTCTTCATCACGAAAGGGGTCACGCTGACTCTGAGAGCGGTCCTGACAACTCCGGAGCCTTAACCGGGGTCAGCTTCAGCATAAGCCCTTGGCTGCAGAAACGACGAGTGGTAGAAGCCTCTAAAGCGCCTCCTACGAACTCCAACGTTCAGCATAAAGATAAAGTATGATGATTCCAAATATCGTTGATTTATACCAAATATGGCGATAGAGACTTGAAGTGATCTATTAATTATATGCCAGTAAGTTCACGATGGTGTTCTGGCGCCAAGACTTGCGCTCATTTAGCATCTGCGTCACTGTCGCATTAAAATTCCTTCTCTTGACCCTTCCATTGCTCACAATACGCTTTACTGACTGAATTATACTTTTAATGGCGTTTCGTAAGCATTAGCAGGAACTAATGTTTCCAATTTTCCGAGCATTCAGATCCTCTTGATAACTACCGACGTCCATATACATTTGCATAATGGCGAAAAGACGTGCTCCTTACCTCAAGCCCTGTAATGAGCCACCCGAAAGGCGCCAGTACTTTTTGGCTTGATATTATTTGAGCGAGAGAGGTCTCGCTTCGCCCGCCCAATTCAGCATCAATACAGTACGTATAAAAAAATATATTCCAACACATTTTTAAAAATTGTCATACTTTCCAAAGCTGTGTTGAAATCTATACATATAACAGTAAAATCCGAGTGTCTGTGCATTCAATATATTTACGAAAAACTAATTGGGAGCGATGTAAAATTAGTATTAAAACACATCAATGTTTTTTTATTTTTTTGTCCGTCTGTTTGTCCAGGCTAATCTCCAAAATTACTGGATTGATTCGAATAAAACTTTTTGTGGTGCATAGATATTAAGCCTCTCGAACACTTTTTACTGCGGGAAAATCGCTCATTCCTACGGGAAATTCAGTAGTTATGCTGTACCCGGTGGATTTGAAAATTTAAAAGAAGCACACAATAACAAATCTCTTTGATTATAATAGAACTTCGGTTCGCGAAGAAAGTCGCGGGTATCAGCTAGTGTCAAAATATATGGCAATAGATCAAGGCCAAGGTTTTAAGATCGTTGTGGTAATGATAATATATTTACCGATTGGATTGATATAACATAAGACGTACACGTCTACACAAGTGATGAATTGATAGCAAACATGATCAGCAATGTTGATGAATGTCTTAAATTATTTTTATGTTTTAATAATTAATTTATTTATTTTACATAATTTATACAACATTGATAAAAGCGAGAGGCACGAAATGAATCTACGTACATTATAAGTGCCTACTGTTAAACCGAAAATATTTATAAAAAGTTTACAAGAAGTATACGAAAATACTTTTTTCAAAGAAAATAAATATCTTAATAATTAAGAAAAAAAGGATTTGTACTCATGGCTACAGCGAGCTGGCTACATGGCTACATTCTTGCTCGCGGACAGCTGACGATACAGCGTGTACGAAGTGAGAAAAAGCTTCAAAAAATTGCTATTGCTGTGATTGATCTAATTTTTGTTGTGTAGCCTGGAAATGATACACTAAATAAGTGGTTTCATTTAATGCCTAGGGCTCTCGGTTTTATTAACCTTGTAGGTATAATATATTTGCGTAATCATTTGAAAACGACTTCTGTAGACGCTTCGACAGATCAGCTTCCTTTATTTATATTCCTATTTACTTTTCTTACAAACTATAACAAACAAACAAAAACTATTCCTGTTTATGTATAAGTATAGATAGAAAAGAAAAGAAATGTGAGAAGGCCCATTGTACATTGTACCGATAAATACTGATAGTAACGGCGATGAAATAAAACTGTCAGAGCTTTTACGTTTATTGTGATGCACATGTGTGTACTCAGTACATGTGTGTACACAGTACACATGTGTGCACAGTACACACATGTGCACGGCCCATCCCCTAACCCTCTTATTGCGATTGGACGGCAATCCGACACGCACAGAGTTCAGGTGCTGGAAGGCTTACATGCTCTTCACAGTAAAACTGTAGAACACATCACATCTGATATATTAATAGTGTAAGCCGATTTTTGTCCAAAATCCTATGAGACAATAGCTGTACTTACACAATCGGATATCGGTCACATTTCGAAGAGCTCCAGCCTTAGATGTGCAGAGATCCGCATAGAGGCTATAGAGATGCGCTGCCCTCCTTTCTCCTCCCACCTCCATGGGCCACCGGCTACTTACACACCGCACGAAACGCGATAGCACAGCTGTCATATAGCGCCGGTCTCGTGTAAGCGAGAAGTACCAGTACCGGTCACTTAAAATAAATCAAAGATTTTGAAATTACTAATGAAATGCGAAAGTTTCGCTTGCAACCCACCGATGATATTGATTTACGGCTTTCTTTACACGGCTTTTACAATACTACTTCGACGAATACAACAAATTAAAAAGGTTTAACCTTTTACTTTATTGATGCTTTTCCAGTAAAGCTTTTTCAAATGCCAACACAAGTTCTGAATAGAGATTGAAATTTCCGAGAAATGCAAATAGTTTACTCTATACAACTCGTTTATTGCTTGTATGTTGTCATTTAATCTGCAATATTGATGTAAGAACATAGTTGAGTGTCAACCTCCCATACTTACTTACATATAGGCTCTCTACTTACAACCTAGTGCGTAAGGGGAGCGCCCCTTACACTCTAGGTTGTAAGTAGAGAGCGAGCAGTGGGTCGTAAGACGACCGATGTTTAAACACGAGAAAAAAAATTGTATTAACAGGATCCCAAAGTTTAAATTCCCTACTGAATTATGTTTATCGCTTTTGTGTTTGGAAGTACAAAAGCGATAAACATTTCCTGTTTCCTTTTTATTATTCCTGATTCCTTTTTCCGCTCTTGTCTGCTTTAATTTCATCAATTTCAATCACATTATTGTCTACAGATTAAATATACACAAAGTTTGTGTTTGGAATAAGTAATGAGAACATCGTAACGATAAAGCCGAGAGGTGACTTCTAAATCTTCCAGAGGGTTAAAACTTTATGCAATATAAGGGACTTTCTTACCTTCCTACACACAGACAGACAACAAACAATTGGTCGGAACATTTATAATCATCCACAAATGCAGATCTGTTACGCTCCTCTCTCTCTCTCTAA